>PVKS010001573.1:0-137960 GCA_004027875.1 Aplodontia rufa | reverse complement strand
TAAGTCCCCTGGAAAGATACCCAGGAGTGGAATAGCAGGGTCATATGGTGGACTCATCCCTAATTTTTTAAGGATTCTCCATATTGCTTTCCAGAGGGGCTGTACCAGTCTGCAGCTCCACCAAGAGTGTGTTAGTGTGCCTATCTGTCCACATCCCCTCCAGCATCTATTATTGTTTATTTTCTTTATCTTTGCCATTCTGACTGGCGTAAGGTGATATCTTAATGTGGTTTTCATTTGCATTTCTCTGCTTACTAGAGATTTAGAGCACTTTCTCATGTATTCATTGGCTTGATCAATGTCCTCTGGTGAGATTTTAAGTGTTCTTACCACAAAAAGATAAGACTTTGAGATACAGCATGATAAATCATTTTGATACAGGTCTGGTGGAAATGGGGATGGGATTTGTGTCCCACAGAGTCAAAGGATGAAAACTGGGGGACACCGAGGCAAGCCAAGCAAATGGATGTTATTTAAGAAAAGGATAGAGGACAGATTTCTCCAGTAGAAGCAGCATCAGAGACAAGGAGAGTGTGTAACTCATCTTTCTTATAGCTCTCAAAATTTCCTTCTTTCGTTAATAATTGCCTTCCCTCCCTCATGCCCAGAAGCATGAGCATGGAAGTTCTGGTCTGATCTAGTCTTTTGCACATGCCCAGGAGCACCTTTATTGCAGAGCTGATGTCTATGTCCAGAACTCCTTTGTTAGCACAGGGATTGTCGAGCTGATACAGGTATCTTACTATTTGGAACTGTAGACGTTCTTTGTTCCCTTTAAAAAAAAAAAAACAAAAATAAAAACAAAACAAAACAAAACAAAAAAAACTCAGCCAAATACCTCCTTATTCAAGCTTATCATTTTGCCTATACTGACTGCCTGACCTTTTCCCTGTGCCTCAGTTTGATTTAGCCATTCCATAATGTGTACGTTTTAAAAGAATATGTTATACATTATAAATAAATACAATTTTAAAAAATTTTTTCATTTAAATTAAAGAAGAAAAAGAACATCTGCGATCAAATGAACCTTAAATCATAGTCATCTTCAAATTCTGAGATGATTTTAGGTACTTGTCAACCCATGGTGCCCAATGGTGGGCACTACTTTCTTCCCGAGTCTAGCTCTGCTGGAGTGTCAGGCTGGCATGTTTGGTCTGTTGTACTGCCTGAGGACCTAGGGTGGACTCTGCTCTGCTATGACATCTGTGTTTGTTCTGGGCTCCCACCATCCAAGCTCTCTCTCATTTGAAGCAACTGATCATTCCATAGCATCTGCCTTAACAGTTCCCCCAAGTCCTTTGGGTCATGAGGTTCACAAAGGCCATGAGTTTCACAAAGGTGAACAAAACACAAAGCTCTAAACTCAGTATTTTCTCAAGTACCAAAGACTGAAATATTAAAATATTCATTATATTGAATGTATATTTGTAAATTTTGTGAATATGTTAAAGGAAAGGAATTTGATACAGGAGTGTTGTAGGTGTGGAGGGAGACTAAGAATCAAAGTGGTTTTGTAGGTTCAGCTTCAAATATGTCAACTTGGTGACTGCTTCCAGCCCCTAGTGAATGAAAGGCTCTTGGTAATGGTTGTCACCTTTCTCAAGCAGTAAATGATGCTCACCCTGCAGGAGGGAAGCCTGAACACAAGGCCAGTGGCAGAGCTACAACCAACTCCCAGCAGGCAGCTAATCTTTCTTTTTTTGAGTGCAACTACTGTATGTATGTAGGGATGGTGGTGCAGTCCAGTGAAAGGTAGGGACTATTGCATGTATTGAGGCAAAAAAATGTACTGCTTCCACATGATTATTTTTATTTAAAAATAGGTCTTCTTTCCTGCTTTGCTCTGTCTGTAATGATGGATGTTGGCCATAGTACTTAGGTACATTTTCTGGGAGAATTCTGTAGTTACATGAATTGAATGTGGAAGCAAAATGGAGGCAACTTTATTAGAGCCCTCATTCTCTTGTGGATACTTTTTGTTTTGCGTAAACGGCTGGTCAAAAACTTAACCTACTTCAGTGGAATTCTTACATTTATGACAGTGCAATCACAAAATAATAATAAACCCAAAGTGATTTTTATCTGTTTGGAAGCTTCCTCTACAAATAAATCTGGTGGCTAGTAATTCACTAAGTGGTTTATTTATTTGTCTTCTTTTGTACCCTTTTTAAATTTTTCCCCTTTTCTTCACACCAGAAGCATATAATGTGAAAACTGTAAGTCAATGAATTCATACTTGACTTTGCGGGGTCATATCTAACCTCCCCATCAGTTTCTCTTATGCATATTCTCAGTATTAAAAATCTCTTTCTTTCAAAGCTGGAAACTGAGTATTTGTATTGATGTGATTATAATACAGTTTTTGTTCTGTTCTTAGGCCATGCTAGGTGTACGTTAATTAGCTCCATTTTCCCTAGATTTCATCAGATAAAATCAACAATGATACTTTTCCTACATGAAATATTTAGCATGACGCTAATAAAGAAGCCAACTAAACATAATCACATTTCAGAAGAAGAAAAATGACAGCCACAAAAATAAATCACCTAATGAACAACATGGGCCCGAGAGGAAACTATTATCTCCCCTTTGCTGATATGAATATCTGAACTTGCACAAATAATTAAACAAGGTTTCAAAAGTTATGGCTATCCTCATAACCAAAGGATCCTTTGAATTGCCTAGGGGTCCACTGTATCAGAGTGCATTTTAAATAGAATTTAGTTCTTAAAATCTGTTGCCTGATTGCAGGAATGTAGGGATAGGTGATAGAGATGTTTGGTTCTTGCCTGCCATTCTTCCTCCTCCTCTCCATGGGCCTTCTGTTTAGAGCTGCATGGGCTTCATTCCTTTATGTTTGTTCATCTTTGACTATCTTTTCCTGAAAATGGTGAAAGCCATTGCTCATGGGAGGTTATGTCTTTAATGTAGGCTCTTTATGTCTGAGGCAAAACATCTTGTTCCTAACCTGAAGAAATAAGTCCCCGTGAGTGATACACTGTTGCTACCAAATTCTGAGCTACTGCACAACAGGTCCTGAAGCTGTTGCTACCATTTTCAAAGTGCTAAGCCACAATCCAATTAGTCTACTAGTTCACATTTAGTTTTAATTGACACATAATATTTGTAAATATTTACAAGATGTAGTATTATAACTTGATGCATGTATACATTACACATTGTAATTAGGGTAATTAGACTTGAATCTCCTCAGGTGATATCATTTGTATGTGTTAGGTACCTTTAACCTCTTTTCTAGCCATTTTGAAGTGTGTAATTAAACATTATAGATTGTTGTACGACACCAGTGCCAGTTCATACTTAAATTTATTTATTTTATTAAATATATGCCCAATGCTGTAGAAATGCAATGATTAATGCAAAAATATGTCATTTTTAATCTGTGAAAAGTTAAAAATTTTAGAGCATAGTATGAGGGTTTTTATTAAGAAACATATACAGATAGAGGTAGAAGGATGAAATTATGTGGACTCAAATACATAAAAATCTTCAAGTGGAGGGATCATGCATGGGTTGATGATCATTTTCATGTTCATATTTACATATGTTCACATTTTTCCCATAAATGCATACTCAATTTTCAATAAAACAATTTAAAGAAGCAAAGCATTTTTGAAGCTTGTGTGCCTATGACAACATTGTTTTTTTTTCTGTTTGTTTTTCTGAGTCTAGCTTTGAGTATTAGAAATTCCTATATAAAAATTAGCATTTTAGAGCTTTTCAATTTTATCAGAGAGCTAATTAGCTGAATTAACTAGCTCTTTTGAATTAAGGCATGGTTTGTTGGAGAATCTGTGATCTCTCATGGATAGCCTTCCCTGACAAGGACATGCACCTATCTGCAGGCTGGCAAAACCGAGAAAAGATAAGAGGGTGTTCAATTGGAAAAAGATGTTCCAGGACTGTCCCTTCATTTCCAGTGGTCCTTGTACTTATTGAAGAAACTGTTCTTTCTGTCACCCCCCTTTAAATATGGCCTGGTTACATGCAGTTAATGTGCCATGTCAGGTGATTGTCTCCCCAAGTCTTCTGTCTTGGGAGGAGACAGTCAGGCTTCAGGACGCCAAAGTCAGCACAGAATTATTTCCACGTCTTTCTAGATGCATGGGGTTGGACACCTTGCTGTAAGGCATTACCTACATCAAACCACATCAGGGATCAATGAAATATATAGATATACATCAAATGAAATCTATGAAAGCAAAGGCAGGAAGCTTAAAACCCCCAATTTTATTGCCCCAACCTCCTTTGCTTATTGCTGTTTCCTAAATATTCTGCATTCCCCAATTTTATTGATGTATGATTGACAAAAATTGTGTATGTGCAAGGTACACAGCATGGTGATGTGATCTACACATACATAATGAAATGATTACCACAAATAATTAACACAGCCATTATAACACGGTTACTGTGTGTGTACATGTCAAGAACATTTAAAATCTCTGAACACGTTTTTGTTTTGTAAATAAATGAGTATTATGAACTATAATCACTGTGAATTATTTTAATGTAGAGAATACCTGAGATAATCTAATGGGTTTATTTTGGCTTGCACTTGTTGTGGTTTTGGAGGTTTTAGTCCATGATCTGTTTACCCACTCCTTTTGGGCCTTTGGTGAGGCATCATGGCAGGAACATATTGGAGAGGAAACTCATTCATCCAGTGGCCAGATGTGAAAAAAAGAGTAAGAGGAACAGGAGGGTTTAGTGTCCCACAGACCCCTTCAATGGCACCAACCAATGACTCCAAGACTGCCAGTGGACCCACCTTTAAAGATTCAACCACCTATTAATACTGCCAGGCTGAGGACCAAGCCTTTAACCATGAGCATTTGGAGAAGATTTAAGATGTAAACAATAGTAGATAGCATGCTATGGAGCAGCTCCCTAGAACTTATTCATTTTATCACTTAAGTTTATTTCCTTTGAATAACACCTCCCCATTTCCCCCCAACCCCATATACTAGCAAACCCTGCCTTCTCACAGCTTCTGTGCGTTTGACATTTTCAGATTCTACAAATAAGGGAGATAATAGTGTCCATATCTTCTGAATGTGGATTGTTCTGTATGTTACCTTCTCCTGCACCTAATCTTTACTTACTGCAGTCTTTCCTTCCCCTTGGGGTGATCTTCTCTTCCACTTTTACCTAGCAATGTTTTCCCAATTCAATTGCTACTTCTTCAGGAAGCTGAACATAGAAAGCAGCTTTGCTTGTCACCTCATATCATCTCTGAAATTTGCAGGTAACAGTCCTACCTCCCTGAGATTGGCAGCCCTTAGTGTCCACGCCAGTCATGACAGCAACAGGTACACAGTGAGTTCATAATACAAATTAATTACAAGAAGGAATCAATAAGCAAATCTTTTCATTCGTGGCTTATCATAAGACTTTGACCTTCATTATGTTGTCACACGCCGTTTTGCTGTGGTTGTTTCCTCCTTGGATGGTAAACACTCTGAGGCCAGGGCCTGTGTCCAGGACATCTTAGAAGAACTCTTGCACTTCTCCCCATGAGAAAGCAACACATTGTCTTTCATTAAGTAAATAGATCTTCATTAAAAATTGTTCAACCAAAATGTTATGAAATAAATTCCTATACTACCTTTTTCAAACATCCATATGGCTATAATCTCAGTTTTCCTTGTATCATTTGAGGGTGTCTCCCTGTGTTGTGAACATGCCGATGTGCCACGGCATGCATGGGCTGTGGCAGTGCCTGGCCCTACACCAAATATCCACGTGTAAATATTACTGTTCTTCAAATCTGCCTTCCAAATCTTACACAAACTTCTCTTTTTAGTAACTGTAACATAGAACCTTCCAGGAGGGAATTCTGAGAAATACATTATTATTTCAGCTTAATCGCCACAGAGCATCTGGAATTTATGAACATCTGAAGATCTGTTTGTCTTTTTCCTCTTCCTGACTTTTCTTCTTTCCCCATTTTTTCCTCCTCATTCCTTTTCTACTTCTTCATTCAGTTTCTTCTTTGATCCTTAAATTTTTTTTTCTGTTTTATCTGCTTTTCTGGTTTTCATCATTATCTTGCAATTAATCCAAGTAGGTATGCTATTCATTCTGTGATTAATACCTCCTTTTACTCATTTTGCATTTACATTTTTTCTCTTAATGTGACTTTATCCCTTGTGTATATTTCCCAGGTCCTACCTAGTGTTTGAATCCCCACTCAGTTTTTACTTACCCTGAAATCTTCACCAAAGTGTTTAAGTTGACATAGACCTCTCCTTCTGGAGAATTCTCAACTTCTGAAAATCAAAACCTGTTTGGCTCTCAGCACCCACTGTCATGTTTCACAATGTCTCTTCATATTATCCTCAGCAAAGCACATATGAAGGAAATAATAGATGCTCAATTACAGTTTCTTCATATATCAATAATTATAGGTGAAAATACTTATTATTATTATTATTATTATTATTATTATTATTATTATTTTGAATTGCAGAGCCTTAATCTCAGGGCTGCTCTACCACTGAGCTGCATTCCCAGTTCTTTTTAATTAATTATGTATTTATTTTTAATTTTGAGATAGGGTTTTGCTATGGTGCTGAGGCTGTCATCAACTGTGATTTTCCTGCCTTAGTCTTCTAAATTACTGCTATTACTTGGAGGTAAAAATACACATTCTTATAAAACCCCTCTTAATATTTCTCTTCTATTTATTTCCTGTTTTCCCCCATTTCCTCTCATTTATGACCTGTTTTTCATTTTTCCATGACCTTCCAGTCTTGTAGTATGTGGTTCTGAAGTCTGCTCAGGCTGGAGAAGTACTGGTTTTGATTAATCCTCCAAGAGAAAGGAGCCAGGATATGGAAAAGCATGCAACTCTACAGTGATAAGAATACATATATTGCAATTTCACAGGGCTCATTGTTAGTTACACTTTCATGCAAGAATGATGTAATTGTAGAAAGGTACTTGTCCTTTCTACACTGATAAAACTTTCCAGCCTTTTCCCCTGAGTAACTTCTATTGGAGATGCTCAAGGAAGTTGGTTACTGTTGGGAAGATAAGAGAAACATCTCTCATGGGCAACTCATAGCACTGCCAAAACTCTTGATCCTCCTCAAACTATCTGTCCTTTGCCTGGAGATGAGTAATTCCACAGAAAACTCTAGAAACATGCTCATTTGTGACATTGTTTTTTCGCTTGCTCTCACTTCTTAGCTTCTCCTTATTCCCATCTATATTCTCCCCCTGCCCTATCTCTGACTCCTCCTTTGGAGTAGCTCCAAGGTGGCTTTGTGAAAAGTTTCCCACCTTCTCCATCCTGTTTTTACAGTCTCTGTTGCCTACTTTTCTTTCACTCCCTTGCCAACCTTTTAGTTCCACAACTTTTATTTAGGGAGAAAAAAAAAGGTAAAAATAAAGGCATTTCAGAGCTCAGACCACACAGCCCAAAACTTGCCTGGAAAAAATATTCATGCCTGCGAGGTTATTATTAAAGAATTAAAAGCCTTTTAACTAAAGGAGGGGAGGAAATTTTGCTAGAATTACTGAAAGTAGAAAAATAGACACAGAGCTATTATGGTCAGTTGGGGATGAAATTAGGATTTGGCAAAGAGAAAAGACACTCACCTGGCCTTCAGATAAGACCACCAGGCAGGACAAGGGCTAGGATTCATGATAGACAGTCAATAACTGACAGCCGGTCCCAAGATCAGTAATGGTAAGAGTCCCAAAAGCAGTGCTCCTTCCTGTCTCTAAAACCCATAGTGTTCCCTTGTCCTGAGGCTGTCTGTTGATTATAAATGAGACACTGGTTAATATGCCTGGTTTATAGAATTTTGCCTCAGGAACTACAAATAAGCCAATTACAATGGAATGAGGTCTCTGGGAACGACTGACTGGTCATTCACCAAACATTTCTCCTTTAATGCACAAGACAAACACTATTCCTTAATCTTTCTTATGAGTGCAGCCCTGTGCCTGAATTCTGGCCAAAGAAATGCAGGTGGAAATGGTGAATGCCATCTTCGTTCCCCCACCTAGAAATCCCTCCCATGGCCCATCTTTGCTCCCTTGGAATCATCTGTTGTCTAATGGGAAAGGAGTCTGTTGACATGAACAGCCACCATATCAGCTGCAATGTGTAAACGATCTAATTATCTGAGTTGCCACCAGGAAGAGGGATTCCTAACAAGAACAAAACTAACTAAAACTTATCAAATGAGAACACCTGCCTATGAGTTAGAAACACATTTTATTTTAGTGAGACATTGACATTATCTAATGTTAGATTAATAAGTCTACCATTCAAACACAAAGCTGATTATAGTGGCCTGTGTAGATATTGCCTGCCTAGTATTGCTAAACTCCTTCTGATTATCAGCCATCTACTACTTCCTCAGAACTACTCACACCTTTAGTTAATGTGGTATCTGTGAGTTGACTCCATTTCCCTTCATGTTCAAAAAGGATCACATAACCCAGAACTTACTATCAGCATATCAAATGTACCTCCTCCACAGTGATAAAGGACTTATAACCTAATTTTGGCTAATGAAAATTATTAGGACTTTCGCACATGTTATAAGGACAAATACATTTAAAGAGGACATTACTTAATAGGAATGTTATTGTAAGGTTCTAGGCTTCTATGTGGGGAATATCTGACAGAGAAGATAGAATAGAGATGGGGTGAATGTTACTAGGTGAATTATGAACACCTGGATTCAGTTATACCTGAACAAGGTAACTATGGAGTTTTAATTATGTCAGCATATAAATCCCACCTTTATAAGAAGTCAATACATTGGTTTCCTATTGCTGGTGTAATAAATTACCAAGAACTTATTGATTTTAAATAACATGAATTTATTCCTATATAGTTCTGGAGATCAGGAGTCTGACTTTCCCTGAATTAAAGTCACAGTGCTGAAAGGGCTGGTGGCTGTTGGAGACTACAAAGAAGAATTCTATCTCCCTTTACCTGCTTCTGGAAACTGCTGACTTTCCTTGGATCTTCCTCTTCCTTTGTGCTCAAAGTTTTCCTGCAGCATCTTCCCTCTTCTGACCTCTGCTTTTATCCGTCCCTCCCTCTCTGTGGCCTTCTGCTTCCACCTTATAAAGACCTTGTCATTATGTCATGCAGACAACCCAGAATGATCTCCCCATCTCCTTATCTTTAACTTAATCACACCTGGAGGCTCTTGGGATTAGGACATGGACATGTTGGTGGTGGGTAGGTGGCATTAGTCATCTTACCAGTGTGATTTGAATTTCTATCCCTTATACTCTAAAGAGCCAGTCATTATGACCTCTTTAACCTGTGTTCCCTAAATCTTACAGAAGCTGCATCTGTAGGTTGTGATGGCCCCAGTTGCAGGAAGAAGAAGGAAGAGAATGTTTCTGGGACAGGAAAAGAGTAGGCTATTATGTAAGAAAGCATAAAACACAGGGATTCACAGAAGAGGTCTAACAAACATTCCTGAAATACTGTGTACTAAACAGGTGTAAAGGACACTAGACTACCTGGAGATGTATGCAGTCAGGTCTGGTTACATTTGGAAGTCCTTACTGCACACCCCTTTATTTCTCCTGTAACCTTAGAAAGCAAGGTTCTTTATACTAAAGTGAGACTCTATCAGACTCTTTCTGAAAGGGAAACAAGGTGCTTTTTTTTCATGTTTATTTTTTTATTTTTTTAAGAGACAGGGACAGTGAGAGACAGAGAAAGAGAAAAGCAATTGTATTTAGTTTTTCATGTGGCTTTCATTGCTCCAACACTCCATTGTGTTCATGGTACTGGGGTCTGAACCTGTGTCCTTGCACAAGCCAGGTAAGTGCTGAGCCACCGCTCCAGCCCCTATCTCATGTTTATTTACTCTTTGGTTCTATTAATCAAATACTGGACAGATCCACAATTTTATATATATAGAATATTTTATCAATGCAAAATTGTTACACAATGTAGTGCTTTTTATAATTAATCTGGAATAACAGGTGTGGATTGGGACTTTATCAGTTAACCAGGATACGAGTGTACTTAAAAAAGATTTTGTAACAACATATTCCCTAAATCAAGTTGTTGAAGGTCTGGGAAAGATGTCCTTATATTTATTTCTGTATTTCTGATATAAAACATAAATATGTAAAGGAGGTCACAAATTAATTTTCATTGAGTTTTTCCCCTTGAGATGAAAATAATTTATAAGCTTATTGAATATATTGGACTTTTAAGAAGTCTATAGTGATGGGAATACATCAACTCTAGTGAAATTCCTTTGGAAAACATGCAGTTGTTAGATATACTCATTCATTCATTCATCTATTTAACCAGTAATTAACTGTTGAGCACTTAATATATATTGGCCACAGTGTTAGAATCTGTGTAAGTTATGGCCCTGAAAGTACAGTTACAGAAGAGGGAAATATTCCTTTATTTTAATATAAATTCTGGGTGAAGATAAGAAGAATCATCAAAGGGAAAGAGTGGGTGGATCCAGCTCTCGAAAGGCCAAGAATGTGAAATTTTGGATTTTCATTCGCACTCAGATGAAAATATACTCAGAAAATATACACCCATGATTTCATTCGCAATCAGAAGAAAGGCCTTCAAATCTAATTAACGGGATCAGATTTATCTTTTTGGAGAACAACTCTGAAGGCTGGCAAATTTACGTGGAAGAGTAAGAACCATGACTTTCTGAGCAGTTTCTGCATGTTTGGGTGATATTATAAATGATTTTCACATTTAAAATTCATATATGTTACTACAAATTCCTCAGCTAGTAACACTTGCTAGCATATTTTTCAGAGAAATATACCAAGGAAGCCACATATTAAGGAACTGTATAAGGCCCTATGGCAAACAAATCGCACAATTGGGGTTCAGACTGTGTCTGTCTGATCCACAGCTGAAGAAGTAGTTCCGTCATGCTGATGCCTCTCCAGATGAAAGGGGTTCAAAGGAAGAGGATGAATTTTAAAACATATTGAAGACATAAAATGCAGAAGACATTTCTCTTCTCTTAGAATTTTTTAATATCCCCATCTCTAATCAACTTTTTTTTAAGAATACAGGATGAGGGCTGGATCAGTGGCTTGGCAGTTATAGTGCTTGCCTCGCAAGAGCAAGTATGTTAGTTCTAACCCCAGCACCACATACATAGTGAAGTCTCAGAGAAACAAAAGGCATGTGGAAAACTAAATAAAATTGTTCCTCTCTTTCTCACACTCACTTTTCCTCTCTCTTAAAAAAAAAGGATGAGAAAAGATATAGAGCAGATTTTAAGGTGCATAATTTGGGACAGTAGATGTACCTGTGATGACAAGTGAAACAGAAATTCTAAGAAAGGCTCTATTTAGGGGCTGGAGTGGTGGCTCAGTGGTTACAGAGCTTACCTGGCATGCACGAGGATGCAGGTTTGAACCCCAGAACCATGTACACAATGAAGTGTCAGAGCAATGAAAGCCACGTAAAAAGCTAAATGAAAAATCGATTCTCTCTCCTTCTGTCACACACACAGTCCCTCTCTCTTAAAAAAAAAAAAAAAGATCTGTTTTAAAAATGGTGCTGTGTTCAGATTGGCTGATAGTGAATCTGTGATTTCTGCAGAACACACTGCTGGACGTGCTTGTCCAGAGTTAGTGTGAAGCTGGGCATGGTGGTGCATGCCTGTAATCCCAGTAGCTTGGGAGGCTGAGACAGGAGGGTCACAAGTTCAAACTATCCTCAACAATTTAGCAAGGCCCTATGCAATGTAGTGAGACCCTTTCTCAAAATAAAACAAATAAGTAAATATTGTGGTTTGGATGAAAGCTGTCCTCAAAAGCTCATGTGAGAAGATTCAGGAAGGCTGAGGTGAAATGAGAGTTATGAGAGCCTTAATTCTATCAGTGAGTAGATTCCCCTACTGGGATGAACTGGTAACTGTAGGTTGGTAGGATGTGGCTGGGGGAGGTGGCTCATGGGTGTATATTCTCTGTCTGGCCTGGAATTTCTCTCTCTGCACTCTGAAGCCATTCCTTCTGCCATGGTGTTCAGTCTCACCTCGAGACCCAAGGAATGGAGCTGACCTTGAATGGACTAAGACCTCTGAAACTGGGTGCCCTCTGCCCCCAAATAAACTTTTACTCCTAAAATTGTTCTTATCAGGTCTTTTACTCACAGAAATGAAAACGCTGACAAAACCAATAAATTAAAAGGGCTGGTAATGTAGCTCAGTGGTTTAGTGCCCCTGAATCCAACCCTTAGTACCAAAAACAAACAAAACAAACCCCCGCCAAATGGCAGGGCTCATGTGGGGAGGTGAGGTAGAGATATCTGAGCAGGACTCATAAGGAACAGCAGCTAAGAGCGTGACGGTAACAGCTCTACTCCTATTTATTCCAACTGAAAAGTAATCCATAGTTCCTGGAACAGCACAGACACAGAGAGATATGAACTGCTTGACTCTGACAACTGACTAAAAGAATGAATTTCTGCAATAATTTTTTCATTCTTTCATTTTATTTATTTGTTTATTTTTATTATTTTTTAGAGAGTGAGAGAGAGAAAGGGAACCAATTTTATTTATTTTTCCATCTGGCTTTTGTTTCTTGGAGACTTAGTTGTGTGTGCGCTGGGGTTTGAACCCAGGTCTTCATTCTTGCCAGGCAAGCGCTCCAACTGCTGAGCCACTGATCCAGCTCCTTCAGTAAACTTTTCTAGACAATTTCATCTCCTAGTGGGAGATCATTCTCCCCTCTCAGCACCTACAGTGCTTGCCACCTGGGCCCCTCATTAGGGACGCTTATGAGCCTCGTCTTTTAAATCTCATTTTCTGCATATGCTCCCTCTTACTGCCTGGCTTTGTATTCTCTGTAGCTCTTAGTGATTCCTCTTGTCTGTGATCAATGCAAAAGGAAGCTCTACAGACTGACACAGACAGACAAAAATCCTGCTGCATGATCCCTGACTATGCTTAGGATTTGCAAAGGAACAGGAATAGTAGTGAAAGCAGCTGTACTGAAATATTTACAGCAATTAATCCCTACACAAAACTCTTTCTTGCCTCCATTAATTCTCACAAAGACTTAGTGATGTAGGCAGTATTCTTCTCTTTAAAAAAATGAAGAAAAAAGACTCAGGAAAATTTTGTAACATGCTAAAGATGCAAAGCTAGGCATGATGGGGCTGAGCCCAGAGTCCATGTTAAATCCTGTTAACTGCTGTTTTCCTAAAGTGGGACCCTACCTACTTAGACTACCTTATCCCTCTCAGAATGTCACTACTCTCCTCTATTTTTCTGGATTCTGGAGATTGCAAGCATCACCTTCCTTCTATATAGGGTGGGGGCTTTTAGGACACATCATTGAACAAGCACTGTGTCCAGCTAAATGTCAAAGGAGAGGCAACACATGTTGCAAGTAGGTCTTGCTGGAAGAATGTGGTAGCTGAGTCCCTCATAGCAAGAAGGGTAAAAAGGCCAGACCTGATGGAAGAGGCCCAGTACCCTCTGCCAGGAGAGATAGCAATGGGCTCATTGCCCAGGAGGAGTGTGCCATTAATGGCTTCTGTTCTTCATTCTTGTTAAACCTTCCATAACTGAAAGGAGGCTTTCCATCTCAGGTGGTGTGCTTTTAGTGACCATTATCTATTTTATCTTAAGATAAAATATTCTGTGATTTGCATAGGATTACTTAACAACCTCATGAAAAAATCCATTTACCTTCAGACCACCTAACAATGTGTTATATATTTTTTTCATTTCAAAAAATACATTACTTGCTAATAAGCAATAAATTAAGACATATTAAAATGATTTGAAAATAATTCAGTTGTTAACATGTTTTCCATTTTTAGGTTTGCAGAATCTCTGAAAGAGATTTTAGATTCCTTTTATTATATTAAAAAACTGTGGTTCAGAGACTAGAATTAATTTGTGCAACATCGGAGAGTTAAAAGTGGCATCCATGGGACTTTAATTCAAGTACCATCTACGTCATCCCATTATAGCACAGCTGCTATCAAATAACCATATTTAGCATTTTAATACTTTAGAGGTTATAAGTCTGTTTCATGCACATCATTGAACTTTATAGGAATTCTAGCAAAGTAGCAATGACAGGTAGTATTTGCTTTTGCAGATAAAGAAACCAGGGACTCAATGGCTAAACTGTTTGCTTGAAGGAACATGACAGGTTAATGACTGAGTTACTATGAAAAGATGATCTCAGGAACAGTCCAGAATGGCTCTTCCCACTGCATCATAAGACACTATTAATAGCAAAGGGTATTTCATGTGTATTTCCGTTCTGTCAATGGCAGGGAGCTGTTCTGGCCTGATCCTTCAAATGAGCATATTGTCAATCAAGAAGACAGATTAAGGGCCCTTGGAGGCCATAAGGGAGATACAGACTGTGGTGGCAGCAGAGGTAATCCCTGAGTACCCTGAAGCCAGATCCTAAGGAGTATACATGGGGAGCTGGTCTCTGGTTTCAGGGCCTCTGTGGTATAAAGCAGAGACTTCTAGAAAAATGACTCATCACACAGGCATACGCATCGGATAAATTTGGGTTCAGTTGGTCTGGCTTGGCCTATTACAAACTAGGTGATGATTGGCATCAGTGCTCTGGTGGTTAGACAGGGACACCACTACTTCACGGAGAAACTCTTAGCACAGTGCCCAAGACAGACAGAGCGAATGAGAGGGAGAAGGTGTCAGTCCCTCTAGGTGTTCGTAGGCTATGGCTAGAAAGGAAAGACCGATAAACAGGGCAAGTGTGGCCTTTCAATTCTGCCTTGACCTTAAAAGTGATGCTCAGTTCTTATTATCAAGTTTGTCTTATTTTTTACTCTTTCATTCATACAACCCCAGAGGAATCACAAGGTACTTAGTTCTCTGAATCCTCATAACCAATCTTTGAACACAAGAATCTGTGGGGGCATAAGAGGGACTTGCTGATGGTGACACTTTGAATATTTGTCTGGTGATCTGAGGCCAGAAATTACCCGTTTCATCTCCTTATCACTCTTCTGGCTTTTCATTCTTTTTCTCTCCAAGGCAAACACAGCACAGCCGTGAATGTGAACATCAGAAAGACATTGAAGGTTACCCACCAGGCCCCTCTCCAACTGAATCAGGCCTTGCCTGTGACAATGTCACTGCTGGGGGCTGTTTGAGCTCCTCACCTAAAATTTTCTGTCCTGGGCAATTCATCTTCTTACTGCGCTCACACTTGCCTTCAGGTCCTGATTTCACTGTCAATTCAAGATAGTAACCTTGTATTTGCCTTTGTTTTTCAAAGCAAGAGGTTTATGCTACATCCAAGAGGATCTCAGTGCTGCTTCAATGTATCTCCCCATTCTTAATGCTATACTCTTGTTTAATCTGTTTCCTGAGAGTGTAGAAAATCCTTTTCTTCATTCTATCTTGAACAAATGATATATTGCAAATCAGATTATAACTCATTATCTCTCACCTTCCTCTCTCTCTATATATCCCCAGCCCTTATTAACAAATTTAAAAAAAATTCAAATGCATCCTTTTGGTCTTATAAGTACCTGCAGGATCAGAAAATCCTTTTGTATCGTAAAAACTTGCTTTTTGCAACATGCAAATGTTTACTGGACCTCAGTGGAGCTTTATTTTCCATGGAAGTTCCTTTCTGATTATAATTGGACATCTGGTAAAGTTTCTTCAGAGTTTAACTAACAACATATTTCTTATCTGTGCAACAGAAATGCCACTTACACTCTTCTCACAGGCAACAGGAGAGAGAGCCCAACTTAAGCAAGACTGATCTATCTAGGGTGAAATAAACTTTTATAAAGCATGGATTCTCCAGCCTTTCTGATCTCAGATTCACTGGGACAGAACTTTGGGTTACAGGTGCGTGGACTTCAGGATTCACTTGTCACAAGGTGTGGATGGTTTGGGAATCTCTGGTTGTAAGAAGCCTCCAGGTGAATTTGATCACTAACCAGGTTTACGTGCTTTGCTGTAAGCCATGTGCATGTCAATCAAACTTAACCAAGTCCACCTGCAGGAGGATCTTCAGGGAATAAATAGCACTGACCAGGAACTAAGATAGAGGTCCTACTTTACTCCTGCCTGAGGGTCTAACTTACTGTGAGCTCTGGAGAAATTACTTCTTTGCTCTTTTCCTTCATCATAAAAGGGTAAGTGCTGGATCCTAATGACCTTTCTAATTCTAACATGTTGTGATAGGAAAAGGCAGTTTGAAATGGAAAGACATAAGTGTCTCTACTAATTTTGGGTCTCCTTCTCTGCTGCTACCTTCTTTAGATTCCAGAAAGTGAAAATCATACTCACACCCAACCTTTCTCTGCTTTTGAAAGGTGTCCAAGTCAAGGAGGGGAAATCAAGAGAAGACAAGACTATTTTTAACTGACTTTTCTTTCTACATTCATGTCATAGTGGCAAAGTACCTTTTCAGAGGCAGAAGGAAATGAACTGAGTTTGCAGTTAAAAAAAAAAAAAAAAAGAAAGAAAGAACGAAAAAGAAAGCAATGCTTGATGAGCTGCCAGGATCTATTGTAGAATTCTGAAGGCACAGCAACCTGAATCAACCCTTCTGAGATATCTTTGACTTTTGTAGGGCTCTTTGCCTTATTTTCCATCTGTAATCTTTTGTGGTCTTTGTTACATAATTACAGTTGTATGCTAAAAAGTAAAAGTGACTTTAGGAAGAAGGTATCAAGCAGGAGGAGAAAAGAAAATGAAAATAAGTATGCTGTTTGCTTTTCAGAGAAATGTTTAGTGAGAGATAAAGATATTGTGGATTGGTTAGTTGTGTTATTGACTTAAACAGGTATTTATGCAAATCTGTTCTGTGGCCTGTATGCCTAAGTCTCTATAGATGGTCATAGAAAAGGTGTACGTTGGTTTCCATGTTGGCATACAGATTCAGAGTATGAATTAGTTCATCCTCTGTGCGCCTCCTTGGTACCCATCCAGATATTAAAGATAGTAATTCTGGTCTCAAAACTATAATACACACTCATTAGTCATCAAAATGCCCTTCTCCAAAACATTTATCAATTACGTAGCAAAGAGTGTTCTATGAAAACAAACTGTCACTTAGAGAGTTAAGTCATAAGCTACATGACTATAGAAAGCTGGGGTTTGCCATTAACTCTGTAGTCATAATGCATCTGTGTAGAAATTATACCATTGTTGTCATTGTTGGGAGATGGCAAAAGAATGCCATTCTGTAAGGAAGAGATGCATATTTTTTCCTAAAGCACAGTAATTTTTACCTTGTAGGTTAGTATTAGCAGGTGAGGGGAATAAGATTTTAAATAGCCTGGAGTCCATGCTTTTGGCAGGGATGTGGGGAGGAGCTATGTATGGTGTTAGAAAATGGTCTTATAAGGTGGTAAAGTGAATTTGTATTCTCCCAGAATTTTTAATGTGTATAACTGATGTTCGAGGGAACAAGGCACTTCAGCAGGATGTACTTTCATTTTTTTCTGAATTTAATATCTTTCAGCAAGCAAATGACTATCGTTTGTAATTGTAGAATAAGAATTCCAGATATCCAGCTTTCTATTGCTGTAAGACTTTGGGATTAATGAAATCCAGAAGCCTTAAGCCTCCTGGATTGCATGTTGTGGTTTTTGGAGCTTGGAGGAGTCGATGAAGTTTCTAGTTTCTCCTGTTAACTCTGAGAATGATATGATTATATGGATGTATAAACATCACACTCTAACCAAGTTTCTTCAAGTGGAAAATAGATGTACTCAGGGTTACTTTGAAGAGATCAAATGCACTAACAGACATAAATATATAAAATAACTTTGCAGACTAAAACACATGGTTCCTAAATGCCATTTAGGTAACTGCTGATTATCACTCTCCTGCCTCCCAGGTTCAGCCCACCCTCATTTGCTACCCTGTCATGCCAGAATTGAGCCATGCACTTTAGTTTTGTTTTATTAGCTGCTTTCTGTAAAATTCTACCAGTTGGGTACACTTAGTGGTACAAAAGCTGGGGGGAGAAATTGTTGCTTTATTAAGTTTCTGCTTGCTATCTTTTTGCTGCTTTGTTGTGTTTTGTGTATGTTTTCTTTTTGCTTCGTCTGTTGTTAATAACAGCCTAAGCATGCTCCTTCACCTTTACAGAAGTCATTCACTCTAGTACCTAAATAAGTTAGGTACAAATGACATATCTCTTGTATTGTTTATTTATTTTGTCTCTTGGATTCTTAATGATAGACTAAATTTGTGATCCAGGATCATTTTTTTAAAAATCATATGTTCATAGTTGGTTTGCTTAACTAAATACCTAGGCATGGTTTTTATGTCAATAGAAAATTATGGCTTTCTGATGATCCATTATTCATCAATTCACAGTTAAACTTATTCTCACAATCTAGCTTAGTAATTCTGCTAGGACATGAACTCTTTAAGTAATTTTCCTTTTGAATCTTCTAAGAAGTATAGAGTATTTGTTAACTAGTACAACCATCTCTTGACTTCAGATTTGAAAACAGTGATAGTAAGCATTTTGCAATCTGGAAAGTGCCTTCTAAAAGGGTAACTCTCCTCTCAGTTACAACTGACTTAACAGGAGGGGATGTAGACTCGGGATTTCTGAATCTTTGTTGCTGTTTCTGAAAGGATTCAGAAATACAGATTATTATTTGCAACTCCTGACTTTTAAATATTGGTCACTTTTATATTGATAAAATTATCTTTGTGAAGGATGCAAAGCCCACCAGTGAACCAGATTTGATGACCCTCTGGACTTCAGGTGGAGACTCTGCTTTACAAAATTCAAATCCTGTGACTGATGGCTTAGTCAGAATGCATGTTCTCTTATATGGTAATACTAATAGCAGCAGGAATGGGAGGAAAAACATTCTCTAATCAAGAAGGACTGATTATTAACAGAAGCAATTGATGACCTAATCATGATTTCAAAAAGATCTATCACCGAGTAAGTGTGCTCCATTTCTGAAACAATTTAGGAAAGCATTGCATCGCAAGAGTCTATGCAGAGAACTTTATGAACTACTGCAAAATGAAAATTATATCCTTATGAAATACTTTTTATAATTACTTGAACATAATATTTCCTTCCAAATACACACCTTGAAATAATAACATCACATTTTAGACATATAACTGTTGGAGCATTTGCTCCTAAGAAATCACCATAGACCTCTAGGGTACACCTAACAAGTTTTAGTTAATATGGATGGATATATACAGTGGTCTTTAATAGGAACTTGTTTTTAAAGAGCTAATTTTAGGGGAGTTAGCAGAGACAAAATAAATTGAGAGATAATTTTGCATGTGGTGATTGGAGTACTTATATGGAGTTTCCTATATGAAGTGTAAATGAGGTTTTAGCCATTTATTTAATCAGCAGGTCACTCGTTTAAGTTCTGGCTGCTGCTAATAGCACAAGAACTGTTGATATGTTTTTATTTTGCTTGTATTCATGATCACTCATGCATGAATGTCTTCCCTTTCTTAAATCTTGTTTACATCACAATTTTTGAAGTGCTATTTATGGCACATTTTTGTGTAAAATATGGAACATGAAATCTCACCTAAATATTTAGTTGTACAGTATTACATATATGTGCTTTACTGCACAGCATTTCACTAAATCATTTAATCTTGCATGACTGAAAATGTAGATTCCTTGAAAAACAATTCCCCCATTCCCCAGTCCTTATTCACCACAGTTCTATTATCTGCTTCTATGAGTTTGACTGCTTTAGATACTCCATGTAAGGGGAGTCATGCCTTATATATCGTTTGGTGACTGACTTATTTCATCTAATGCCTTAAAGATTCACCCATGTTGAAGCACATGAAAGACAGGTGTTTTTTTTTCCCCCAACCTAGAGGGTCATTTATTTCTAAAACTAGAAGCCACTGTGCCTACATTTTTGCCAGAATGTTGTAATGAGAACAGAGCCTGTTTAAAGGATGAAATAATCATATATATGATTATATATGTATTTGTTTTTATATATGTCTGTGTGTGTATAAAATTTTCTTTATCCCCTATTCCATCAATGGGCTTTTAGATTGTTTCTACTTGCATATTCTAATGAATAATGCTGCAATGAACATGAGAGTATGAATATCTCTTCAAAATCCTGGTTTTGATTCTTTTAGAAAAGTATTCAGAAGTAGCATTGCTGGATCAAAAGCTAGTTGTATTTTTAATTTTTTAAGCAACCACCAAAATGGTTTTTGGAGCACCTACGTATTTTACATTTCACAGGATTTCAGTTTCTCCATATCTCCACAAATACTTGTGATTTTGCTTTTATTAAATATATAATGGCTATCCTAATAGCTGTGAAGCATCGAGAGGTTTTGATTTGGGCTAGCCCAATGATTAATGATGTTGAGTATCTTTTTATATATTGGTGGACCATTTGTTGTCTTTGGAGATAGGTGCAAGTATGTTATCTGGTTTCATTTTGCTATTGAATTGTGAGTTCCTTACATGTTTCAGATATTAATCCCTTATCAGATACATGGCTACAACATTCCTATAATTTCTTATTTCACTTTTTAACTTGGATGATTTTTCTTCCTTTGCTACTTGTAAGCTTTTCAGTTTGTAATAATCTGCTTATCTATTTTTTGCGTTTGTTGCCTGTGTTTTGGGTATTGTACCCAATAAATAATCACTGAGACCAGTGTAATCTTTCCCCCTATGTTTTCTTCTAGGACTTACATAAGTTCAGGTCTTATATCTAAGTCTTTAATCCATTTTGAGTAAATTTGATTTCATGTTTGTCTATGCTATGAGACCAGTTTTGTTACAAGTGTTTTCCCAGTTTTCCTAGTACTTGCTAGGACTGTCCTTTTCCCTACTTTGTAATCTTGGCATCTCTATCAAAGATAATTTGACCATGTATGTGTAGGTTTATTTCTGAACTTTGTAGTCTTTCCTGTTGAACTATTTGTGTGCTTTTATACCTGTCTGCTTTTATGCCAGGCCAAACTGTTTTGATTACTGTAGATTTGTATTTTGCTTTGAAGTCAAGAAGTTTGAGTCCTCCAGTTTTTCTTCTTTTGCAAGATTATTTTAACTATTGGCAATCCTTTGTTTTTTCCAAATGAATTTTATAATTGTTTTTTTTTCTATTTCTACAAAAAATTCTGTTTGAAATTTAATAGAGATTGCACTGACCCTATAGATCACTTCAGGTAGTAAAGATATTTTAATAGAATTATGTCCTCCTATCCATGTGTATGACATGTCATTTCATTTCTTTTTTAGTAAGGTTTTATAGTTTTTAGAATGTCTTTGGCTTCTGTGTTTACGTTTATTCCAAAGTATTTTATATTTAATGCTATCATAAGTGAGATTATTTTCTCAATGTCCTTTTAAAATTACTCATTGTTTTTGTATAGAGGTGCAAATAATATTTGTGCAAATAATATTTGTAAAGTGCAAATAATATTTGTGCAAATAATATTCGTAAAGTGCAAATAATATTTGTAAATTTTGCAGCTTTGCTGCATTATTTTTAGTTTTACAGCTTTTACAGCTTTCTAGTGAATCTTTAGAATCTTTCTAGGGAATCTTTAGAGTCTTTACATATAAAATCATGTGCGGTTTCAGGGTGTAGCTCAGTGGTAGAGTGCTTGTGTAACATGGACAGCTCAGTGGTAGAGTGCTTGTGTAACATGGACAAAGCCCTGAATTCAATCCCTAGGACTGCAAAACAAACAGACATATATAATCATGTTACCTGTGAACAGAGATAATTTTACTACTTCTTTTTACTTTGGACACATACTTTTCTTTTTCTTGCTTAATAACTCAGGCTAAGAATTCAGTGCTATGTGTAATATAAATGACAAGAGTAGGAAGCTGTGTCATTTATAATTTTAGAGGGGGAAAAAAACCCCAAAACTTTGTTTCTAACTGTTTGTTGTGGGCTTTTCACATATGACCTTTATTAAGTTGATGTAATTTACTTCTATTTTTAGTTTCTTGAATATTGTTATAAAGCAAGAATACTGAATTTTTCCTAAAGTATTTTCTAAAATTTATTAAGTTCATGTGATTTAGTTTTAAGCTTTATTAAGGTAGTATATCATACTGGCTGCTTTCCTTTCCCCATATGTTATTGTATGCCAGGGATAAATTCCACTATGTCATGGTATATTATCCTCATAATGTGCTGTTGAATTTAGTTTGCAAGTATTTGCTTTGATTTTGGAATCATTTATTAGGGATGTAGTATTTGGTTTTTCCTTGTGGCATCTTTGGCTTTGGTATCAGGGTAATTCCGGCTACATATAATGGGTTTGGAATTGTTTCCTCTTCAATTTCTTGGAAGTATTTAAGAAGAATTAGCATTAATTCTAATTTAAACGTTTAGTATAATTCTTCAAGAAGCATGGACTTTTCTCTGTTGGGAAGTTTGATTACCAATTTAATATCCTGCATGAGCTATAGGCTTTGTCTACACTTTTTACTGCTTCATAATTCAATCACACCACATTGCACATTTATAGAAATTTCGTTTTCTCCCAAGTTATTCAATTTGTTGATACATAATTGTTTACAGTAATTTCTTATGATCTCAGATTTGTGACACCAAATATAATGTCTTTTATTTATGATTTTATTTTTGAATGTGCTCTGTTTGTCCTGTGCACTCTGATGCAATTGAACAGAAGGTTCTGTTTCTGTCTGTTAGATGAATTTATTTTGGTGTTCATGTTCTTTGTTATATTTTTCTCTATGGATATTCTTTCCATTATTGAAAATGGAATATGTTGTCTATTATTGCTGTCTGTTTCTTGCTTCAGTTCTGTCAATGTTTGTTTCATAATTTCAAATCCTCTTAATACTGGATTCAAACTGAAAAGTTCACAATAATAC
Source organism: Aplodontia rufa (assembly GCA_004027875.1). Lineage (NCBI taxonomy): Eukaryota > Metazoa > Chordata > Mammalia > Rodentia > Aplodontiidae > Aplodontia > Aplodontia rufa. The sequence goes on along the minus strand of PVKS010001573.1, from coordinate 115,088 downwards.
TTAAGCATGACCTATGGGGATTACAATTGTAATGTAAATTATAAGGAACAAGGGTCTCAAGCTATGATAGTGCCTCAGTGCTCTATGCATGCTTTGAAGTTAGAAAAGACCCTTAAAAGCTGGATACACATGTACTTCTTATACATTTCTTGGTGATTTATTATATAATTCTTTGTCTCATTTGTCAGTTTTTCACATTGTCCATTTTTGGTGATATATATATATATAGCTAGCCATTCTTTTTTGATGTTGGGGGTTAACATTTCTCTACAGTTTGCTTCAGCCTAAGTTTCCAAAATATTTACCAGCATTTTGTATATATAAATATTTTGTCATGTGTCTATTTGCCATCAATATACCTTTGAAGTGTTCAATATTTTAATTTTACCTGATTATTTTCTTCAGTTTTGAGAAGTCTTTATTTCTGAATAGATAGATAACAGTCCTTTATCATAGCTGTGACTTGAAAATGTTTTCTGGTATTTTATGGATTACATTTTCTTTCTTTTAACAATGCCATTTGAAGAGCAGTTCTGAATATTGATAAAGTAAATTTTTTCCCTTTATGAATTGTATTTTAGTATGGTAACGAAGAAATTTTTGATTAATATGCGATCTCACATTAGTATGTGATCTCATGTATTTCTGCTTTTCTGAAGTAGTGTCTTAATTTTAGGATTTGCATTCAGGGCTATAATCTATTTTTAGGCTTTTTTGTAAATATTATGAAATATGAACTTAAATTATATATATAAAATTTAAGTATACATGCAAATATTGTTACAGTAACATTGTGCAAAAGATTAGACTGTCTTCTTAATTTCATTTTTTCCTATATTGAAAATAAATGAGCCTATTTATTAAATCTCTCTGTTGTTCTCCTGGTAGTATATTCATCATCTTTCTAATTTTATAATTTCTTGATAAGCTTTAACGTTTTAAAAGTCAAGTAATGGAAGTCTTCCAGTTTGCATTTCATTTCTCAAAGTTATGCTCATCAAGGTTTTTTGTATTTCATAATTAGATTCATCTTGTCAAATTCTATAAGAAAAGCTAGGATTTGGATTAGGGTAGTATTGAATCTATAGATCAACTAGAGGAAAAGTGACATTATAATGATATTAAATCTTCTGATCCAGGGGTACTAAATAAATCTGCCATAATTTAGATTTTAATTCCTCTCTGTATTTTATAATTTTCACTGTAGAATTGTTGCATATCTTTCATCACATTTACTTCTAGCATTTTATTGTGAATTAGAACTATATTTATTGTGAATTATAACTATATAGAAATGCAAAAGACATTTTTGTATGTTTTATCTTGAATCTTGCTTACTAAACTTATCTGCTATGGGTGTTTTTTTTTTTTTGTTGTTGTTGTTTGTTTGTAGACTTTCCTGTAGGCTATCAACTTTATTTAGAGTAAGTAGTGAGGTAAACATGGGAAATATGGTGGAAAGAACAAAAGGGCTCATATCTTTCTGAGTGATTGAAAAACTCACTTCCCCACTTATCAACCTACCTTCTTCACAGTCAGGTAATACCTTCTCAGCCCAGATGCAACATGTGTAACCTGTTTAAAGGACTTTTTCCAACCTCAAACCATGTTGGACTTTTTCCAAACTCAGAGCACTGAGGCACTGTCATAGATTGAAACTGTCACTAGTTGCAGTTTATATTGCAATTTAAACCCACATAGGTTATGCTTAAGCATTAATGAAAACTTTTCAGTATGGTGAAATCAATGAAGGTACATTAAGTCACAGTGTGCAAACCAAAACTTGCACATGTACGGTACTGATGGGAATTTTCCAACGTGGCGAAACCAGCACAGGTGCACTCAACCATGGAAAACCACAAAATTGCAATTTAGGGAAAGAGCCCTAACTATACTGGAAAGTGGAGTAGAGGTGTGCAATAGCGTAACAGATCTCTTCCAAGGTGAGCCTATACGAGAGGCACAGGTGGGTCTGAGCAAAGATAATCCTGCAAAGACGTGAACTAACAAGCTGAAGCTGGACCTAATGTAGAATCTAGTAGTTCCCAGTACATATGTTAATCACAAGAAACTCTTTTTTCAGTGATGTGAGGTGGACAAGGTGGCAGGAAGATTCCAAGTCAAATTTCATGTTTGCCATTTTTTCTCCCAGTGGTGTCAAAAGAGTCCACTTACATTGGACACAGTGTCAAATGCCTGTAATCCTAGCTAGTAAATAAGGCCAAGGCAGGAGGGTCACAAAACTGGGCAACTTGGCAAGACCTTATTTCAAAATAAAATAAAAAGGATTGGGGATATAATTCAGTGGGAAAGCACTTGCATAGCACACACTAGGAATTGGATGCAATCCCCAAGTTCTACCCTGCCTCCCCCAAAAAAAGAAAGTCCAGATTGATTAGACTTTTTCTTAATTTTTTTCCTACTCCTATGTAAAATGTACCATGTGAATGTAACACCAATGCAGTAGGGGATGTTTGTTTCTGTCCCATAAAACTGGAAACTTTCATTTCACAAGCTGTACTCTCCATCTCTGTTTTTCCTCTATAAAATTCATTTTACATGTTTCACATGTAATAGTTACTAAGTAGTGATGTATTATTTCCATAATTCACTTAATTATTTTTAGGTTGTTATTTAATAAAGTTCTGATATGTGAATGAGAAACATATTATTTCATTTAATATGTATTATAATTTCTTAAATAATTGGAGATAGGAAGAGAATTGAGTTGGATTAGCATACTTTAGTTCTAGTGTACTTTGAGCTTGATCTCCTTGGTGCAAATCGGGCAGAAATGATTAGATAATATGAAAGAGATAGAACTAAGTGGACTTTCTGACTGAGACGCTGGTTTCTTGTGAAGTGCTAATGCCCCTGTATCTCATGTGATTGCATGTGGGTGCCTAGTTTTAGAGTTCAATTCTTTCACCCACCCAATGAAAGAGGAAGTGCCCTCCATCCGCAGGTACCCTCATGGCTAGTCTTACAGGCAAGGAGTTAAATTAAGTATCAGAGATGAGGTAGAGATTATTACTGTGCTTCTGGAATTTTGATAGCAAAACATGTATTCTGTGAATTAATCTTGTGTAAGTGTTTCTCTTTGATATTTCTAGAAGCATTCAAATATTTGTGGTATCTCCTCTATACCTTTGTCTTTCTGTTATCTTAGCCTTATTCTAGTGATTTAAAAAATGTGACCTTAGCATAGAGTAATTGGAAAAATGTCATGGGGGTTTGAATTGACATAGGACATAGATGCTAAAATTGAAGAACAGTGACCTAATCATGCTTAAAAATATGAAGTCAGGATGATCACAGGAGCAATGGAAATGACATTTCCTATCTGTTCTTAAATGAAAACACTCTTTATTAAGGTCTTTAGACATTTGGAACTGGGCTTAATGATTGGTGCACAATTTGTATAACCTAATGAACACCTTTAACATATATAATCCATATTAGTCTCCTCATTTAAGATGACCACATTTACTTGAGAGCAATGTAGCTAGTCCAAGGCAGTACATAAAGAAAATGGTGGTGGGGGGAGAATCCAAATGCATCAGAATTTGAAAGGGCAAGTTTTCCACTAAATCCCACTATACCAAAATCTCTATTGACCAGAATATTCAGGAATTGGCATCATGGAAAAGGTTTTGAAATTAAGTAATCTCTATCTACTGCTTTAATTCTTTAAGATGTGTCTGTTGAGCAGAGAGAAGAGTTCAACATTTTTCCTGAGAAGTGTCAGCTATGCAGAGGAAAGAAGGGAGGGGCAGGATTTGGCAAAGGGAGCTATCAGACCTTGATGTCAGCCTTAATAACAGTCTTCCAGCTTAATGGGGTATGACAGAGAAAAGACTGCCAATAGAGGAATTTCACATTTAGTGAAATTAGCAAGAACCTTGCTCAGTCATTAACTGGGGGACAGCAAAGTAAAGCCCTCCCTCAACTACCATGACCTTTGTTAGCAATTTCCTGAGATAACTTTTAACCTGAATTCACAGTACTTACAAAGCTAAGAGTTAACAACTAGAAGTTCTATCTACTACATTCTTTGAAATTGTCTCATTTTTACTTTCATGAAAAGGAATCTAGACAGTGCATCTGTTTTGTTTAGGGTTATAAATTTATGTAAGCCTAATTTGCACTTTTATTTCAGAGGAAATACGCATCTTATTTTAACCCTTTGTAACTCCTTAGCATTAGAAGAGCTCCAGTTAGCAAATCTTTCACAGAGATACTCTCCCTTTGACAGATCATGCAATTCAGTCTTTCAGAGTCTTAAAACGAATATATGTATCCAAAAGTCAAAAGGTTCTAGAAGTAGGGAGTTACCAGGGACAGAGACATCAGTCCAGACAGTGTTGTCCTTCAAAATAGAAATGTGACATCATTTAATGTGTTACTGAATTTCTTGCCACATTTCAGTGGGAGTGAAAGTGAGCTGAGTAACTGTAAAAAGTAGTGGCATGGATACTGGACAAAACATCTGATGCCTAAAGCTATCTTCAATTCCAACTTTAAAAAGAATATTTGGTTTATAATTTTAAAAATTAAAAACTAACTTAATAGTTATATTGGTGGGGATAATGTTGGGAACAGGGAGAGTCCAAGAAGACTTATAGGATTTGGGTAATGTTCTGTATCTTGATTTAGATACTAATAACATGGGTGTATTTACATTGGGAAATTGAACACATTGTACACTTATTTGCATATTATTCTATGTATAATAGATATAGATTTTCTTAATTTCATATTAAAACAAAAATCTAGTATCCACCCCAAATTTTTTATTGAGCAAAAGGCTCCAGATAGATGTATCCTGCCTCCTGATTACTTATTTTGATTCATATTTGTAGGGGACACAGGTTTCTGAAGGAAATAGGTGATAAAAAGTAACTATTAGGGAAAAAGAAAAGACAGACCAATAGTAATCTCAGTACCAAATCAGAATGGGCTGTTCTTGGTAGTAAATCTTTATTTAAATGATCACTTAACATGGTATTTCCCTTGAAATATGGCCTGAATCCTTCATAGTCCAGTTTGTTTTATTAAACTGTGCTCTGAGGCATTACACATTTAATAAATTTCAGTCATGGAACATTAGCTGAAGCCTATAGTTACCCAGACCTTAAAACCTCCACCGTATTACTGCCCTGTGGTGCTATTATGCCACAGCACAATGAAACCGTATATTAAGCTTATCAAGACACAGGGATATGAGCCTGTGAATCGGTTCACTATCTGTTGTTAAAACAGATCACATTTGGATAAATGAAGTCCTTTATTTGCCATTAAACCAAACTTTCAATAGTAGTGGAAGCTGCATTTGAAGTAAAAAGCACTAAAATGTTGAAGGTTAGGAGGAAAAAACTTGTATACTTTGAAAACCAAATAACCCTGGTGGTTTCAGGCTGCGAGCTAACCGCGGAGGCAAGGGACTCCATTCAAACCAGGGTGAACTTGACTCCTCTAAAACAGACATCAGAGTGAAGGAAGGGGTTCGAGATACAGTCCCTTGACAGAGGTTGACAGACAACAGTATCTTCATTAAAATGTCAGTGTCTAAAGGGCTAAGAGTTAGTTTTGGAAAAACAATACTTTTGTAAAATAAAAATTCAAAGAATTGCAAATTGTGTAACCGGTTTGGAGCTATCTAAACAACTGTAACAAAATTGAAGATATGCACAGGGTATGACCTAGCATTTTTGCTCAGTGACACACCCTACAGAAACCCGCTAAGTGTGCTTTCAGAGATACAAGGATGGATGTTCACTGCAGTCCTATAGTAACAGTGCAAACTGGAAATAGCCTATGTTTTGATAAACATGAGAAAGGAAATCATTATTCTAAATCATAAAAGGAAATACTAAAAGGTAGTATTAGAATGAGTGTAGAAGAATTCCATGACCCAACATGGATTTACCACACAAATATACTGACAGGAGAAAAAGCAAGTTGTAGAGATGGAAGAAAAGTTTTCTTTCCAGTTGGTAAACATGCAAGGGTAAATTTGTATTACATGGGAATTCATAAGTAGAAAAGAGGTGTATGAGAATGACATATGTTAGACCCCTCATAGCGTTTCCCACTGAGAGGAAGAGAGGAAAATGTAAACAGGGATGTACAGAGAGGTTTAATGTGTGATTTTGTGGATTCAGTCATTCTTGTATCTTTTAGTATGTCAGATACTTCTTGTTTTGAAAAATTTTGGCTTTGACCATTTATGCATTTACTCATATGTTCAGACGTTTACTAAACATGTAACATTATTCTACTTCTTATCAGACTTCCATGCAGATCCTGAGACAGAAATACAAGATTATAAGCCATTATCCCTTCATTGAAAGGCTTTCATTTCAGTTGGTAGGATTAAGTCCACAGAAATCTGGGCATTTAATAAGCAAAATATCTAGAATTCTTTGCTTCTCATAGGCACTCTCTTTATAGCAGCAGTAGGCTCACACCACAAGTAGAAGCATAGAGTCCTCATATATTTCCTCTCCCACATATTCAGCTTTTCCACTATCAGTTCTGCAACACAACTGTACATGTTGCAATCAATGTATCTACTTTGACACATCATTACTTGAAATTAGTAGTTTACATGTAGGTTCACTTTTGGTACAGTTACGTTCTATGGGTTTTGGCAAATGTATAATAGCATGCATCCACCGTATTAGGAATCTACACAGGTTTCATTGCCCTAAAAATCCTCTGAGTTTTCTCTGTACATCCTTCCCTGCTAAGCTGTGTCAGCCACTGGAATTTTTACTGTCTTTTTTTTTTAATTGAGAATTTTATTTTTTGAACAACCATACAAAATAATATAAAATGTATATAGATTCTGAAAATTAGATTTACCCCCAAGAGTGTCCCCCCAATTACCCACCCTTATCCCTCCCTTCCCCTTCCCACAATGTCTCTAAAAATGTATTAGGTTGTATAACATTACACCATATCTGGATTTAACACATGATAATAGACCACCTTTCTTTACTGTCTTAATGGTTTCCAAAATGTTGTAGTTGGAATCACAAAGCAGGAAGCCTTTTCAGATTGGCTTATTTCCCTTAGCAACATATATTTAAGATTCTAACATACCTTTTTGTGATTTCATGATTCATTCTTTCAGGACTCAATAATAGGCTATTGCCTGGGTTTACCGAAACCTGTCCATTCACTTACTGAATAACGTCTTCTTTGTTGCCAATTTTGGCAAATGTGGATAAAGCTGTCATAAACATTCATGGTCAAATTTGTGTGTGGGCATATTTGGGTTTTCAACTCACTTTAAATACTAAGAGAAAAATTAATGTTTTAGACATAGAGGAGCAAATCTAACAATTATATCAATTTCTATACAGAAACTATGGAAGCAAGAAGAAGGTGGAGTAAAATAAAGCATCTAACAAAAAAATAAAAACTGTATCATGTATGACATGATGTTTTGAAATATGTATATATTATGGGATAGAAAAATCAGGCTAATGTCACATGCATTACCTCACATGCTTATTTTTTGTGCAAGAATAAAGTTCAAGAGATGTACTGCGTAACATTGTAGTTAATAACAAAGTGTTACATTCTTTTTTAAAAAGGGATAGTGAGAGAGAGAGAGAGAATCAACTTTACTTAGTTTTCATTTGGCTTTCGTTGCTCTGATACTTTATTGTGTATGTGTTGCTGGGGTTCAACACAGGTCCTTGCACATGCCTAGAAAGCAATGTAACTGCTGAGCCACCGTTCCAGCTCCTGTTGTATTCTTAAATTGCTAAGATTATGATTAGTTTTGTGGTAAACTACCAAACTGTCTACCAAGGTGGCCATGCCATTTTATTCTCCCATCAACTATGCATGAGAATCCCTATTCTATATCCTTGTTCACACTGCCCATCAGTTTTGGATTTTGACTATTCTAGTAGATGCATAGTGGGATTTCATTTTTTCTCCAATTTAAATAATGCGAGGTTATAAGTAATGTAGTTTTTTTTATTTCTTTCAAGATTGTTATATTTGATTTTTTTCCCCTTCACTTTAAATGTGGTATGTGCAGTAGAGACTATTTGGCTTTGATCCTGTTGGTATCCTCCGATACCATACTTGGGTCTCTGGTTAAACTTAATCCAGTAGCAATAATGTTAATATGTCAATATGTCTGGCATAAGTGAATTCTCAATCATTTGATCAAAGTATTTCTTCTGTTTCTCTCCTTTCCTGTCTTGTTGTCCTATGATGTGATGATGTGTATTTTATTCTTTTTGTACTTGTCCCATGGTTCTTGGATTTTTTTTTTTACTTTTTCCTCCTTGATTATTTTCTGCCTGTCATAATCATGTCATAATCAAAGGCATTCTTCATTTTATTCATATTGCCCATTTCGAGTGCTTTTATCCATACCTTCTTAGAACTTCCACACCTTTGCTTACAATGTGTTTATGCTCTGGCATGTTTTCTACTTAGGTCATTAGAGACCTTAGCATCATGAGCATAGTTTTCATTTTCATTTCTTGTCTGATAATTCCAACAACCTCCTTATACCTGAGTCAGGTACTGATGCTTATTTCCTTTTTTTTCCCTACTGTTTTGTTTTGCTTTGATATTTTTGTTTTTGCCTTTTAGTGTCACTCATAATTTTTTCTTGTTATTTGGGCATGATCATGTTTTAAATCCGGAAAAGGTGTACTGTCATACAATCTAAGGCATTTGTAGAGATGTATTGGGAAGGGGGGAGGGATAATGGAGGGCTCTTGGGGGTAAATCTAATTTTCAGAATTGATATATATTATTTCATTAGAAACTTGTTTGATTGTTCAACAAATTTCTAAATAAAAACAAATAAAAAAAATAAAGACAGCAAAAAGAAGAAAGAAACTAGTAAGGAAGTCTTTACTAATGAGGTGGCAATGTAGGAGCAGGGAAGTGTTTGGTATTATGGTTAGGCCCAAGTCTGTCAGTGAGCCTGTGCTGGACTGTGAACTTCACAAGTACCCCAATCCTTTACTCCAATCCTTTCTGTTAAACAGGTCTGGGGTTTCCCTTCCTCTAAGTTAGTTGGGCTCTGATAAAATTCCAATAGGCAAAGCTCTGGAAAAAATAATCTCTCTTGAAGATAGACCTTGTTAAGAACAATGGAATTGGGACTGGAGAGGTGGCTCAGTGGCGAAAACTTTGTCTAGCTTTGTCCAAGTTCCCAGGTTCGATTACCAGCACCATATACACAAATTAATAAACAAAAACCAGATTGAAAAAGATAATTCACTCTGTCCCTTTAAAAAAAAATGCAATGTCCTAAAGTATTTCAAAACACCTGACTTGCCCCTTCCTCTCCTGGAATCATGAGAACGCGTCTCCCTGACCTTTACTGTAAGAACATGGTAAAGCTGAGTGGTAACAATGAGAAGCCTTAGGACTCCCATCCTGGGCCCCTGCTGGTTTACACTGATCTGGATCCATTCAGATGGAGACTCCAGCCATTGGTCCATTGAATTTGAGGTTTTCCTACCCCAGCTCTGGTGTCTATGGAGGTTTCTGCTCGTTAAGGTGATTCTGTGTCTAGCCTGTTTCTTTGAGTTTGGAGCAGCAATTTTCCCTGTGACCTTACTACTCTATTTTCCCCTATTTTTCTTCTTTAATCTTTTACTTATTGTTAGGATTGAGAGATGAAGTCTAGACTCCTCATATAGCATACTGGAAACTGGAGGACCTGTCAATAATTATTTTATTAGCAGAATTAACTCTAAATTAAAATTGTGTCAATCTTTATGTATGTGACTGTTTATCTTCTGCAAACTAACCAGAGATGAGAGATGTGTAGGCACTAAAGCAAACCCAATACTGGAGCCAGAGATCTCATCAGATGGTTTGTGTTTCTTTCCAGGACATCGTGAAATTCATTAAAAAGGCAAATGCTGCCACTCAAGCCTGGGTTATTAAATTATCAAACATTTTATACAGTGGCTCAAATTCTGCAAAAAGAGGGATTTGTGGATGTGTGTGTTGTGTCTACCTTTTCATTTGATATTGTTCTGTTGAATCTATCAGAGAACTAACTTAACAGAAATATTTTTATTTCTGTAATGTCCTTAGTGACAAATTTATTTTTTTTAATTTTTATTTTTGAACAACCATACAAATTTTTAACAAAATAATATAAAATGTATATAGTTTCTGGATACTAGATTTACCCCCAGGAGTGCCCCCCCCCAGTTTCCCACCCGTATCCCACCCTTCCCTTACCCACAATATCACTAAAATGTATTAGGCTGTATAACATTACACCTTATCTGGATTTAAAGCCACAATGTAAACTATGGGACCTGATTGTTAATTTCTAATATGAAGTTCTATTCTTCTCTGCTACTTGAACTAAAAGTTGAAGAAGTTATATCTCTATATTCTATCAATCATATTAGTTCATATATTAATTAATGTGATTAATATTGGATTTCATCAATAGATGTATCTGGGATGCACTGGGTTAAGTAGCATGAATTGGATTTATTTTCCATAGTCTATTCAAATTGCTAATGTGATGATTCTATCTGATCTCAGATGGGATTTGCTACACTAGCTGAAAATTTTTGTCATAGAACCTTTTGGTCTTTTTTTCCTCCTCACAAACAATAAGTTTTATTTGAAGGAGATGTCTAATAGCAAGAGTTGAACTAAATGGAAGCAAAAAAGCAAAGTGAGGTACAGTGATTTATTGGAAGCCATACAGTTAGTCAGTGGATGGTGAACTGCTGAAACAGAGCAAGAGAAAAGGCTATGGGAGGTGTTTGAACTTTTACCCAAAACAGGGGTAACATGTTACAATGGTTCCTAGCCTACAGAGATATTAATAGAAACACATTTCACAGTAAAAAGAGGAAGAGGTATACATCTCATTTGTTTCACGCTTTTAGGGATGTCCCTCAACATTAGAGATGACACAAAAAGTACAAAATCATTTATGGAATCAATTATGTGACTTTTGAATTAAATTCCCATTTGACATTTGGGGTACAAACCTCTTGATTACTAGATTACCATTATCCCAAACCCTATAAATTTTTAAATGTACTAATCAAATTATATTTCATCAGTCTCATGTTTTTAAAGGAGGACAGACTGATTTAATAAAACTGCCAGATGTAGAAATTAGTTGAATACCTATCTTTAAGGTAAAATAAAATCTCTAAAAATTTGTGGCAGAGCTGAACTGGGAATCTTGGTCTCTTTATTTCCATAGTACAGTGCTTCCAATTCTACATGTCAGATATGATGCCACATTGTTGGCAATGACCATGACATTGTATTCTTATTTATATGTCCATTATTTTTGTAGAAAAGGGAACAATCAGGATAAAAACACACACAAATTAAATTGAAAAGACTTACTCCCTACTTCTGGTTCCACTATTCCAGGCTATGTCTATTATATATCTTGAGTCTGCTAAATCTGGCTAGTCTAAAGCGATTCTATCAACAACTGCTTCTACCTGTTATGAAACAGTATTGAATAAAGCTATATGATATGCTCCAAATGTAAACATTTTTATGTGTGCAACATTAGGCTGGGAGAAAAGATTGACCCCCAAAGTAGAAGGATTTTTCTCCATTGGCAAGGGCACCACTGGTGAAATGAGTATAAGGCCAGATATAGATTTGAAGCTCACCTTAAAATATTGTTGGAAGGCCTGTTAGAACCTGATTGGTAATGTACTAGTTAATTTTGTAAATTATTTTATAACATTTAAGTTCATTCTAGGGGCACTTTGGCTATTCCTCAAAGTGGAACCAAATTAAGCCAAGGGCACAGTTGGGCAAACAAAGGAGAATAGAATTAATTGCCGCTTTAATTTTTGTCCCCCTTTTTGGGGGGGGGTGAAAAGATCTGTCATAATGGCAGGGAGCAGATATCCTCAAATGGTAGCAACATGGGGATTGAGGGGTTAATTCTATAGTCCTGAGCAAAGGTACAAGAAGGGAGAGAGAAGTTAGCAGTGGACCAAGAGGAGGTGCTATGGCCAGTTGGTGGTTAGAATGTACAGTTCTAATCAATCTGGAAATCATCCCCACCAGAAATGATCCCAACTAGTCCCTGCTCCAGGAACATGTACATTAAGCCACAATGTGTCTGAAGTTAACATTTGGCAAATTACTTTACCATTGTAGTATCATTAGCATTGCAATTTTGACTCCTTTGGGGGTATTTTGCAGGAAATGATGGGGTATCACATGTGCCTTTTGGGCTGGAGTTATGGAACACCACCTTGTCAATCACGTCTGCCATTTGGGGATGCAAGGACGAGGGAAAGACTAAACTCAGACCAGATCTGGATATAAAGATAGACTCAAACCAAGTCTGAGGCTATCCACTCCTTTGGGACATCTGTTCCATATTATCCATAGTGTACATTTATTTTGTTTGTTTACTCTAACACAACAGGTGTATTTATCTATTGTGTCTTTCTAGTAAAATACAGTCAGTGTGGTTCAGTATGACCCAGTCTCATGTATTGGGAACGTACTTTCACATTTTGCTTAATTGCTCAGAGAATCACACTGCTTCTGTCTCTGAAATCTTTCCTGCAAAAATGCAAGAACTGAGGAAGCCTCCAATCACTAACCAATAAGAAATTAAATAAAAGCTTCAATTAAAGGGCAACTTTTTCTTAAATATTTTAGAAAAAATGAAAACATGATGAAGTTACCTAGAGCTAGGGTGCACACCTCCACTTTCTATTACCATATCCTAATGGCTTATTATTTGTTTAATCTTGATTCCTGCCGCCACCCACTTTAACCACCAAGCTTCTCTGTGTCTGTAACATACAGAGCTTGAGTGACAGGGAAACAATTGTAGGGAAGAGGACGTAAGGTTAAGAAATTTAGACAATAGTAACATATCCAGAAAGAATTGTTCACATCAAGAGGAATGGAAATTTGCCGATGTCTTTAAAGCCGCTTTCATCACCGAGTTCCTTTATAAAGCAAGTTGCTGTGTGCAGAAGAGCAATGTTTGTAGCAAACTCCCAAAGTGGAAAAGTCTATGTACAGGCAGCTTTGCTTCAGGGTGTAGGTGTTAGAGCCACTTCTAGAGTCTTACTTTAATTGAAAAGCTTTTTTTTTGTTTTGTTATGTTGGGGTTCTTTTATTGTTTTTTTTTTTTTAATTTGTCTGATCTATGGTTTCCAGCAGGTAGAATTCATTGAGGGGGAAATAGCTTTCTATGAGGGTATGATTTATCCATTCACATCTCTGGGCTCTTTAGAGTAAATTATCCATGAGATTGTGTCATTAGTTTAAAGCAGCTGTAGTTGTTTTCTGTCAACATAATTTTAAGCCGGTAGATTATCATTTGGGAAAGCATGTTTGAATAGGTGTACAATTATGTCCATATATTTTTAAATTGGGATTTCAGAGAGAAATTGCCTCTTCATTTCTGAGCAGTTACATGAATGCAAACAGTGAGCCCTCTCTATCGATGTGAAAAGCTGCAATTCTCCTTCTGGAGTCTTCTATGGGAAGGAGGGTCAATCAGGCTCAGGTTTGTTTGTTTTTAAACAGAGAGGGAGAGAGAGACAGAGAGAGAGAGAGAATCAAATTTATTTAGGTTTTCATGTGGCTTTCATTGCTCCAACTCTTCTTTGTGTAGGTGGTGCTGGGGTTCGAGCCCACATCCTTGTGCATGCCAGTCAAGTGCCATAACCACTGAGCCATAGCTCCAGCCCTAGAGAAAGGTCTTAAAATTTTGTTTTTTGGCTGGATGGAGCAGTGGCTCAGCCAGTCATGCTGACTCCATCTTAACGTTGATTTCTACTTGTTAGTTTTCTGGATTGCTCTTTCCAAGATATTCCTCTATTTAAAAAAAAAAAAAGAAAGAAAAGAAGAGAAACTATAGGAGAGTATCATGATCATTATGATTCCCTACTTCGCAGCCTTGTGTTCTTGGAACATCATAGTTCAAGCAAGATGAAGCAATTAGGACTTTGTTATTGAAGGAGACATAGGTTTTTAAAGGCATTTAAGTTTTTATAGTGGATTCATAGTTTCTAGGGCTTTTGGGGAGGGAGAATGGGAAGTTATTATTTATCAGATAAAGAACTTGGTTTGCAAGTTGAAGAGTTTTGGAGATTGTGGTGATAGATGCTCAACAAAATGAATGCACTTAACACCATCAAATTTAAAATTGGTTAAGATGGAGAATTGTAGGTTTGTGTATATTACCACCAAGAAAAAAAACGTTAGAAACCCAAGTCTAACTTGAGGATCGTACTCTTTCCACTACTCCATTTCTTGGTACACTTGCTGCAGCAGATTCCAAGCACTCTTAATATCACTTTCAGTTAAAAAACTATTCAATATAAACCTGCTAAATACTTTCTAATGGAAGCGGTACTGTGCTGGGATGAATAAAACATAACTTTCCTAAGTATTTGTAGCATTTACCTTCTTTTAGATTCATTTGAAAGGTAATGTTATATTGGTTGAAATGTCTAGTCATTTTGAATTCCCCCTTTTAAATAGAGAAAGTGTTATTTTTCCTTCTTTCAGCTTGCTCCCTTGGTTGTGCTTCTATCATTTGCTCCTTTGTTCAAGGGTAGCGCTTACCACTGTATTATTTCTGTGATGAATTTTCAATGTCTTTATGTATTCATTTTTTAAAAGAGTGAGAGAGAGAGAATCAGCTTTATTCATTTTTCCATCTGGCTTTTGTTTCTCCAACACTTGGTTATGTGTGTGGTCCTGGGGTTTGAACCCAGGTCCTTGAGCATGCCAGGCAAGTGCCATAACCACTGAGCAATTGCCCTTTTCATGTCTTTATTATCATTTTTTTTCTTGTTCCATACTGAATAAGCTAATAGTCGACATATCCATGTGGCTCTTGAGCAGGGTCTGATTTTTTTGTCCCTCACTTGCCTGTGTGTTTTCTCATTTATCACTTTGTCCTGTTGGTTCTTTTCTCCTTTTGGATTTATCTTTAATTTTTAGCCACGTGTACTTACAGTTGCTGAAATCTCTTTGGGAATATTTTAGGAGGCTTTGCAATACTGTTTCTTTTTGATCCTGATCTGTGTCTTCCCCCGCATCGGCCTTAAGTTCTTTGTATTTCCTCTTTCTGTCTGTCATACACATAGGATCTTTCCAGAAATGATTTTTGTAAAGCAGCTGAATGACTTTCTTTGTTTCATGTCTTTTTCTGTGATAATCAAATTCCTCAATAGTCCTACAATTTAAGAGAAGTTTCCTGTGCTCAGTCACACCTCATCTGATTTCCACTTTATAGGTGATAAAACTAAGAAACTTGCCCAGGTTAACACAGCTATCGAGTCGTTAACGGTCTAGTTAGCCATGAAACCCAGGCAGTCTCTCTTCAGACTGCACGCCATAAACCTTGGTCAAGAACTTCCCAATACTTTTCTTTTTGATTTATTGCATAAATTGTAGAAAATAAAATGGAAGTTGACACATTAATGAATATTTAGAAACCGAGCACATCTGTACAGTCAAGTTCCAGAATGTTACCAGCTCCCAATTTCTACAAGTCCACTAAGGTTAACCACTGTGCTGATTTTAAACAGTATGCTTTCACCTGTTTTTGTTCATTATACAGAAAGAAATATGTAGCGTATACTCTATTGTTCCTGATTTCTTTGAAACAAATTTGTTCCTCATATCCATTCAATAATTGTGTTGTAATGAAGCAATGGCATTGTAGTAATAGCCTCCTATATATTAATTCTAATGTGAATAGATAAGTGAATAGTTTCCTTTTGGGAGGAGATCAATAACAGATCATGGTACATTCAAATATTTATATTTTGGCAAACACTTTGGTGAATATATTTAGTATATACATTTCTTATGTACATATATATGTCAAATATATGTATCAAATATATGTATAGATAGATATAGATATATAGATATTGCAAAGAAAAAATGTATATATGTTATTTGGTACCAGGATTGGAACCTAGGGGCACTTAACCACTGATCACTGAGCTACAACCCCAGCTACTTCTTTTTGTTTGTTTGTTTCATTTTGAGACAGGGTCTCACTAAGTTGCTGAGGCTTGTTTTGAACTTGCGATCCTCCTGCCTCAGCTTCCTGAGACCCTGAGATTACAGGCATGCACCACCACATCTGGCAAACATGTATAGTTTGGTTTTTTTTTTTTTAAGTATTTGGTTTTAAGGGTGGACATGCTGGGCCTTAGAATATGCCATTGTTCAGCTTTAGTAGATAATGCTGAATAATATTTAAATGGGACTCTATCAGATTCAACATTCATGTGTGTATAAGAGTTCTGAATTTTTTTCTTTCATACTCTGAGCTGGAATCATTAGGAGATGCTGATATTTTCTTATAAACTAGTTTTAGTATGATATTTTCATTATGTTTAAAGAACTTGACCAGTTTTCACAAATTTATTGGTAATTTTGGTATCCTTTATCTTTTATTTCCTTTTTTTTAAAGGACCAAGTCTTTCATACATTTTTCTATTTGCTGTGTGACTTTCTTTTTATACATGTACAAAAAAATCATGAATATAATACTTTTGTCAAATTTATGTTGTGTGAGCCTGTTTTTCCTTTTAGCTTTCTTATTTCTTACTGAAATGAAATGGTTTTCATTTCAGTAAAGTCTAATTTGTCAGTCTTCTTGTAATAATTTTTTATTTTTGTTTTTTTTTTGGTATTGGGAATTTAACTGAGGGGTGCTTTACTATTGAGAAACATCACTGTCCATTTTATTTCTTTAAAGAGGGCCTCACTAAGTTGCTGAGGCTGGCCTTGAACTTGCAATCCTCCTGCGTCAGTCTCCTGAGTCACTGGGATTAAGGTGTGCACTGCTGCCCCTGACTTGCTGCAGTTTTTATGTACTGTTAAACAACTCTGTTTCTGGTATTATCAAACTTATTTCCCCAGGGTTTTTCTTTAAAAAACATATGTTTTACTGCTTCTCAACTCTTTCTTGCATCTGACTTTTGTTTTTGGAGTTCTTTTTTTTTTATCATTACAAAGGTAAATAAAAATGTAGAGGTTTATTTTTTCAAAACTATATCTATTTGAGAAGACCCTCTTTTCCCCTACTGCATTGCTAATCAATAAAGTAAAGTTTTTAGATGTCAGATTTTCTATATTCATTGTCCTTGATTAATTACCCTTGTACCAAGATTATGATACGGTTCTCATGGATGTGAGTTAAAAATGCTCTTTGGTCCTTTACCTTCTCCAGCCTTTTTCATTCTTTGCCTTTAACATTGTCTGTGGGCATCTTAGACCCTCAAATTTCCCATTTTTACTTTTGGAAGTAATTTTTTCAGCTTCAGTAATGACTACTGTGTCTACTGTGTGCATGCACGTGTGTGCACACACAGACACACACATGATGAAATGCCGGAACACATTGGCATTATGGTTTAATTTGGGGATAATTGTTTCAGTGCAAAGTTGACTCTTGAACCCTTTATGTGCATAACCATACTCACTCTTTTTTTTCTTTTGGTCTTTCAAAGTTTTATCAATAATAATTTCATAATAATTTCAGTTTTTAGTGCAGAAGTCTTGCACAGTATTAGCATATAATAAAGTTTTTAGATTTTTGATTTTGCAAATGACAACATTTACATTTTCTTTGATGCTATTATAAAGGGTGCCATTTTTAATTTCACTTTTTGTACATACAGAATGAATTGTAGGATATTTAGTTATCTGTGTTTGTCACTTTGAGACATAGACCTTCTAATGTTTTGCTTTTTTCTTTTTTTAGCAAAGTTTTCATTTTTTTAAAGAAAGGACAGTGAGAGAGAGAGAATCAATTTTTATTTAGTTTTTCACATGGATTTCGTTGCTCTGACACTTAGTGGTGTACATGGTGCTGGGGTTTGAACCCGCGTACTAGTGCATGCTGGGCAAGCACCATAATCGTGGAGCCATTCTCCAGCCCCCAACCTGCTAATGTTAATGCTTTGCCTGCAGATCATTTTGGTTTACCTAGATAAGTAAGCAACCTCATCTTCTACAAATTATAAATGGTTTCTTCTTTTCCACATGATAGTTTTTCATCCTTCATTTTATTTGCTGGCACACTCAGAGTAATACTTACTTTAATACTTGGTGGAATAATACTGATTTTAAAAGTTGCAATTGGAGAGAACTTTTCTTTTGCCAATCCTTCAGGGAAAGATACTACCTACTCTCAATATCATGAATGATGATAGATTTGTGCTGAGTGGTATGACCTGGGTCTGGTTATTTATGTCTGAAGATGGTAGCTGCTGGAAGTGGGCAAAGTTGGGTTATTGGGAGTATGCCTTTAAAAGGGATTTGGGATACCAGCCCCATCTTTCTCTTTGCTTCTTGGTGGACGTGAGGTGAGAGCTTCCTCCATCATGTACTCCCTTTCCTGATGTTCTGCCTTACACATGGGCCCAAAATCAATGAAGCCAACTGATCATAGACTGAAATCTTTGAAGCAATCAGCCAAAATAAAGCTTTTTCTCCTTAAAAGTTAATTATCTCAGGCATTTTGGCTATTATGGAAAACTGACTGATAAAGCAATCTATTGGCTTATTCTTTCTTTCATCACTCTCCATCTCATTTTTGCCAAGCATTCAGAGAGTGTACCATGATCACTCTCACTACCAGTTGTCACATGATTTATTTTTTTTCCCTGCATTTAAGTCACCAAGACTTAGGTATCATGAAGGCATCCTCAGGGCATTTTCTTCAAGAAGATATAATTCTGGTTTGAAGGGCTCATGTCTGAGTTCAAAATTTTTTTCTAGAGAAATTTATGTACAAAACACATTATACATTCTTCCTTGGGTCTTGTGGCCCTTATGAGGCCCACCAAAATATTAACCCTACCCCCAAACACACTCCTCATCCAGTGCCACCAGCCTGTGTCTCCCATTGCCCTTAAATTTCCTGGGGTCCCTTCTCTCTTCAGGTGGTATAAAATTTGTGCCCTGAAAGTTTCCCAGATTACTAGTTTTCAGGATGTCTTTTATTTATTTTTTTCACAAGAATGACATCTTCAACCTTATCTATCTTCCTGGATTCCTCAGCTTTTGAAATAATTCTTATCTTGAACTCCCATATTTTTCTTCCTGAGTCTTTAGACAGATCCTGTTCAAGAATCTTCCACAGCATAGCCTGTCCAGGTCCATTCTTTGTCTCATTCAGAACAACAGCTGCTACTATTAATAGAAATAAAGTAAATTGCAAAAACTAAAAGGAAACACTTTGCAATGTGACTATGACTTATATTCCAAGAAGCTAAAATTAGCAATTTTAAAAATTCCAAGTCTTCACAACTTCCCATTATACGGCTCAGAAGGCAAAGTTGCAAAATCTCTTTAATAGCATGGTAATTAATACTCAATGTGTGATGTCTCATTTTATTCAATTTATATTTAGTGCACCTTGCCAAAATGCAATAAAAAGAAAATTTAAACATCCAAGAAGGCATAAATTATTAAAGCTTTCTTTTCCCCTGAAGCATGATTTTAAATAATATTCAGCTAGTGCAATGTCATCCAGGGCATTTGGAGATTTTACATTTTATTAACAAATATTTGGGCTGAAACTTATTGCATAGGGAGCAGTAAGGCATGCTAGGCATATTTTTTTCTTTTTTGAGTGTGAAAAGATGGTTTCACAAAGAAGAGCGTTGGTGCCCCTCATCTGTCATCATGTTGACGTATGGAAGCTTCACCGATGAATATTCCTCAGAAAACATCCACAGAGCGGTGGACCCAAGGACCAGAATCTAACCGGCTCCCAAATTTCAGAAGCTTTGTGTAGAGTGGATTTCAGGAAGAACATTTGTAGAGAGGAAACCCAGTGGTCTTAGGCAGTCACAAGGGTTTCTGGGAGAGATTTGTGATTTAAAAGGGACTTAACAGGGCTGGAGTGGTGACTCAGCTATTATGGTGCTTGCCTGGCATGCATGAGTATGCAGGTTCAAACCCTCGGACCACATACACAACAAAGTGTCTGAGCAATGAAAGCCACATGAAAAACTAAAGTTGATTTTTTCCCTCTCTCCTCTCTTTTTCTCTCTCTTTCACTGTTCCTCTTTTTTAAAAAAAGTGACAACCTTTTATCTTGGACTATCTATATTCTTGTCAGTAGCCTTATTAATATCATAGCTTTTAATATGACAGTTTGTAGACATCTTTTTTATGTGTATGCTCATTCTCCTATGGAGTGGAGGTGCATTACAAAATGGATCACAAGAGCATGAAAACAGCAAAGGGGGAAAGCAAGAATGCTTCTGCAGTCACAATTTTTCAAGTTAAGGAAAGAATATTTGGACAGTGCTGGAGAAAGAGAGAAAGCAATGCTAGCCTCCATAGAGATGAGATGGTAGGATTCAAGACAGGAAAAAAAAGGGACAGCTGATATCTGGCATGCAGTGGGAAATTCAGAGCACATAAGCAACAGGGGAAAAATTGAGAGAGCTTGTCAATTTGTCTTCTGTGTATCTTTCTTGTATTTGTGATTAGGACTGGTACAGAGGAAAGAAGCTGACATAATATAGGGGAAAATAGGATTATCCCAGTCAGATCTTTTTCCAAAAGTAGACTGACTTCTCCATAGGCAAGAAAGAGCCCCTTGAGCACCAGTTTTTTCTCCACAGCTCCCTGCACCTTTATACTTAAAGACTATCTTAGGAGAGGCACTTTCTGGCATGTCACATCCATTGAGCAAATGATGCTCAATGCTGACCTCTTTTGTGTCCATCCCCCACTAATCACATTATGTATGTAGACCAGAAATGGGAAACAAAGATAAATTCCTTTTGTGAGAAAACTTAAAGGAGAGATTTATACACATGACCTAAAGCTAAAGTCCAAGTTGATGTTTTCGTTCAGATTAATTAAAGAAAGGCTTAGTTGGGAGCTGGATCTTGAGATGTGAAGGACTAGGATGAGTGAAGAGAAAAGGAAAAATAACTAGATTGTGAGTAAAACTCCTGGGGCTGGAGGGAGACACTGTGTGTCCAGCCCAGCCTGACTAGGTCAGAACTCACACGTAGATACCTGCTCCAGTTATCTGAGCCCTGAACCAACTCCCACTTCAATAGCTCTTGAACTTTTACTTTCTTGATTATTATACATCCTGTTAGGCAAATTACAAATGAATGGGGGCCCTAGGTCATGGTATTTTAGCTGATTTTTTTTTATTATTCCTAGAGGTCTGGGGTCCTCTCTGCCCAGAAGCAAGAATTCTTTTAGTTAGACATTCCAGGACCATTCAGAATTTTAGTTATTCCCAAATGTGACTTCCTAGTTGGAAAGAGAACAAGTAGAGAAAACTCATCTCTAAAATATAATTTTATCAAAACAACATTAAAAAAATAAAATCTCCCAATCTCCAATTCTCTCTCACTTTTTTAATGAGCAGGTCTGTTTTGATGCATTGCTTCTATTCAATTATTCAATTACATCTAACCCTATATAGAACTAAATTTCCCCTGCTTTTCAATTCTTTTTAAAATAATTCTCCCAGGAGGCCATCTACCCTGAATCATTTTGAAATCTTTTATGAACATGCCTAGATATTATGGCGACTGCTACAAGTGGAACTCACAAAGATGAGTTTTGAATTAGTTCTCACTGATAACAATGTGTTCAGTATATCTTCAAGGAAGCAGAAGGACTCAGAATTGACAGCTTGTCATCCTTTAAAATCTGAGCCTCTGCCCATAAAAATATGTTTATAATTTTATTCATTGTAAAATTTGTTGTAATACAGATTAATGAATGAAACCAGAAAAAATAAGAAAATTGGTAAATGATGGAATATCTATAATATATTATTACATAGCTGCTTTTTTTAAAAGCATGAGGTAAAATTGCATAATTATATGAAAATATTTGTAAGACTGAACATTAAATAAAAATGGAAACTTTCAAAACATTATGAGCAATTTGAAACCATTTAATAAACAATTCTGTATGCACATACACACACACACACAAAATATGTACAGAAACTTATTTGGAAGGATAATGGTCAAAATGCTAGTGAGGACTATCATTGGAAAGCAGGGATATGAAACTCCAAACCTTGGTTCTTGAGTTTCAATGAAAGAAAATTCAGTGGGATGCTAAAATTCATGTAAGTGAACTACTTGCATAATTCATAAGTGAAAGAGATGTGAAAGTAAAGTAAAAGCCAAGAAAGGCTCAAGCAGAGAGTGCTCTTAAGAGCAAGAGAAGAGAGAGGGGTATCTCTGGGCAGAAAATGACAAAGGAGATAATGCTGTCTCCAAATTTATTACCATTTGATGTTTATCAGGACACTGGAGTCCTCCTCCAGCAACCTTCACCAGTTAGGTGTTCAACTCCTCCTTTGTGTCTAGTGCTGGAATTTTTGACTCCAGAACTATCATCGTGGTCATCCTATTTAGGGGAGCTTCTTCTATAAGTCAATCCCATGTTAATATGGGCATTGGGGTCAACAGCTGGTCAGAAATCATCCTGTGCTACTGTGCCTGTGCTACTGAAGGAATTTTCCTTCTCAGACAATAGGAGACACTTACAGCCATAATTCCTAGCTTTACGCCAACCTCAGCGGACCCTGTCAAGAGGTAGTCCCGTTAGCCCTTTTGTCTTGACATATTTCCTTTGCTTCTATTTATTTTCTACAATTTAACTACCGCCTTTTACTTTCTCACCTACTTGGGGAGCAGTTTAAAGAAGTCCCTAAGGTAATTGAAAGAACACTTGTGACCTTGCCCTGTATTTCATTGCTCGCTGCTAGCTACTACTTAACAACAACCCTTGGAATGCTCTGATTGTGTATGAAAAGAGACATAGTGAAAGGAGAATTTATTCATGTATGGTCCATTTAAGAATCTTAAATTTCAGAACTATCCACTATAAAATCATGTCTATTTTTTGCTCTGTTTTAGTTAAGTTACATACCCACTGCAAAAATTGCAGTGATGTGAAGTATTAGAATTAAATTGAAACTTTAACTAATTTTTGTTTCAGGTGAACATGATTTCAGACAACTCTCAAGTATTTAAGTGTGTAAATAGATACATTTACAGAAATCCTAAGACTGAGATCGTGTTTTGTGAAAAATCTAACTAAATGTGTTAAACATCACATTCACTTAAAATATAAGCAGAATAAACTATAGCAAATGCTGAGACTCAAATAAATGCTATCTCATCACAAGGATGTATCATTTCCTAATACATGCCTTGAGGTTAATTAAAAGTTATTAAACAAATAGGAATATGGGGTCATAATTCTTTAACCTTGTTTTCCTAATATATAATTTAATTAGTCTCCTGCTATGAAAGATGACAATAGCAAGCTTTTCATGCTGGTTCCTTCAGTCCCTTCCCTGAACTTTCTGATTTCTTCTATTTATGCAAATATTTTATACTGACCAAGTTCTTAATATTTTATTGTATAATCATCTCAGTTTGATATAGAATATAAATTTGAAAGGATTCAATTCTTACAATCAGTGTGTTTTTTAAATTTCTTCCTTCCTGAGCTCTTTCTTGAGTGACAAACTTTAGATGACAAATTTTGTGGGTTCTTTTTTTCCCCCAGAGTGGATCTATGGGAATTTTTATTCACTGCAGTCACTCATGTTGGAGACTATTCCAAATACAGTATTTCTTCGTTCATAATATTACAGATACTTCTCATTTTGTATTGAATTATGCTGTAGGGAAGTTTGAGGCCAATTTCATTTAGATGACAATTTTTTTCTCATTCTTGCATTTTAGTAGCTTACCTGGCATGAGTTAGAAGTTAAGTGTTTTATGTCATATCTTTATAATATAAAGTTATGTTTTAAAAACTATAAACATTTTCTTATATTTTTGAATAAATATCATATTTCTTCCACTCTTTTCCTCACAGACACCAATTTTCTTATATGGGATCATCTTTTCCTATTACCTTCTCTCTTATTTTATAATCTATCTGTATTTGTCCGTATTGTATTCATACATTTACTTTCTACCTGCGATTCAGGTTTTGGTGGTATTTTGTTCCATACTTTTGGTCACTGGATTTGTGACCATAGATTTGGCCTATTCCCCTTCATCCATTTCTATTTTCATTTCTTCTGTATTTAAGCACCTCCTGAAGTTTTTATTGATTGATCTGCAGTTACAAATGTTGAGGAATTATAAGGGAAAACCAAATCTCTTCTTAACCCAGAAAAACTCTCTACAAAGTTATAAATGAAAGAATTTTATTATTGAATATGCATTAAAATAGAATTGGTGAATCATAGGAAATCTAAGATTGCAAAGACAGGAAAAATATGATCTCCCTTTTCATACAGGCAAGCAGATAAACCCAATAGGCATGTGTTCTCAGGATGGGCAGCACCCAGTCCTTAAGTAGGAGGACTTGACAACAGCGTTGTCACACAGTTCACCCTGTAATTGGAGTGGGCATGTATATCTGCTAACTAGCTTTATCCAAAGGAATAATAAACATCCCTTGTCTTTATGGCAGGAAGTAAATTGCAACTTGGGGCAAGGTCCATGCAAGGTAGATGCTATCCTCCACTAGAAATTGGGAAGTGCTATCTCTCTTGAAAATTGCATTTTAAACAAATGGTTCTCAAATCCTTGGGGAAGACTTTCTCATATCTTCAACCTGGCAAGGGACTCACTTAGCTTTGAACGAGATGCGCATATATTTCAAAAAGAGAAGAGTTTTCTAGTAAACACTCTGAGAGACAGGAGGGGGAAGATCTCATCATATTTTGAAAAATACCCTACCTCTTATTTCAGTTTGCATTTGTCTTAGAATAAACAATTGTAAGAAATGCCTCTGTTTCTTGACTATATGGTTTCTTCTATATCAGAATCCTTGCTTTTTTTTTTTTAATCATTTCCTTTCCCTTGTTTTGAAATAGTTTCCATACATCCCATCCTCAAAGTGGACAGGCACAGTTCCTGAGGTTTTTATTACTTGCCCAATTTATTTAGAGTCCTGGAACCTTGACTCTTTCATAGTGAATTAGCTTGCTGTTTTGGCTTCTTGTGATAACATTTCACAGTAGCCATTGCTACACTATCTCAGTGGAAAGAGGAACACTGTGAATACCTTTTCACCCGGCCTTAGAATGCAAGTACTCGTGATTCTTCACAGTTTTGTCCCCTAGCCTGCATAGCTACTAGGCTAATGGTGCTTCAAGAGCCCATTTTCTAATTAGTATCCCAGAAGAAATGCCTTTTCCCAGTTCACACGGAATCCCCACTTAAGATAGTATGGTCCCATCTCAAAGTGTAGCCTGTGTTAGGGCTGGTTTCTTGCTATCACCACCCACCCACCTACCAGGTGGAGGTGGCACTTGGAATCTTCTAACTTTGAGGAGGGGCATTGTCTGCTGTGTGTAACCCAAATGACAGGTGTCTAATACTGTCTTGGCTTCAGTTTTTTCCAAGATCCTCTTGGATTAATCACCAATAGCTTCAGAGTGAGAAGTTGATTTGGCTTCTCTCCTGTGTACAACAGCGTAAAGATGATTGCTAATCAATTGACATCCCTTAATGTCCTTGCTTCTCACAAACTTCTTATGAAGTGAGTTGGAATTCTCACTTTACAGAAGGGGACAGTGAGGCTTATAAAAATAGATGACTGATGGATAGTCCCATGACCGGTGAAGATCATTTTTAAACCCATATTTCTCCCACAAACTATAAGGATCCTACTCTTTAACTCTCTGCCTTATTGCTTCCTTTACGAAGCCTTCTGATGTATCATTCATCTAATGTGTACAATAGTGATACACTGTCTTTACCTTTATACACCACCAATCTAGTTCAGAAACCTCTCTGCCTCTTCAGTACTTCACTTGTGAAATAGAGATTTTGATCCCTGTAGGTTTTTTTAATCCTATTTCTTTAGAACTCAGATTTGCTGACTTTATATTTATTCAATAATATTTTTTAGCTCCTTTCATGTTTCAGGTACCTTTTCTATATTGTGGGAAAGTAATTGTGAACTAGAAAGAGCCTACTACCCTCTTAGTTCCATTGTGTGTAAGCTATAACCGAAGTAATAATAATAATAGAAAAGGGAAAGAAAAATGAGATAAGTAATATAAAGCGTGGGTATTTTTTAATAAAAGATGGTGACTTTTGAAGAGTGTTATTTAAACAAAAGCCTGAATAAAATGATAGAAGTAACATTAAGGTCTTAAGTGAGGGCTTCTATGCGAACTTACAGACTCACCTGAAGGTCTTGAGTTGAGACCATGAATGTAGAAATGCTTTGTGACATATACAAAGATCTATATGGTAAAAACAATTCTTGTTGCATTGTGTTTTTTTGCTATGTTTTGCTTTATAGAAGATAATGTAAATTATCTCCTATAAATGCAAACTTATAGTTTAGAATGACTCAAACATTCTTCCACCTTTGAGAGAAACTTGATTTCCTGCAGAACAACTACTTCTCAAGGAAATTCAGGAGGGTACGTGGTTGGAAATCGATGGATATGAAATATTAGCTGTTAGGGGTGAATATTAAAGAATATGGGGGGTCATACATGTGGTTGCATTGACTCTTTGTTTATGTAACTGGGGGCTGGTTGACCAGGTCAGGGAAAGTCACTGTCTCCATCCTGTAATTCAAATGAACAAGAAATATATAAAAAAGGAAAATTGGAAGAAATTTCCAAGACAGAATTAGTTATGAAGGAGAAAGGATAAGTTATTTTATTATATAAACAGGTATACATTCATCTGATATCATAATTGATGTATACCTTACAGTTTATGTATCATTCAGTTTAGATATTAATACCCTAGTTTTGTGGAAAGTAGCTTACATCTTCCACTTCACTCTTATCCCTACCTCCATATTTGATTACTAATAAGGAAGTAGCTGTTTTTAATAATACAATGTTCACTTTGCTCTTGGGGAACCACCTGACCCAAATTATGTTACTAGTTCTTAATATCGTACTAGGTATTGAATAAAAGTAGAAGCAGGTTTCTTTTTCTCAAGTTGTTGAAGGATAAGAAGGAAAGCTCTGAGACCTTTTCTTGTTTTCTATATCATATGGGAATTGTGCATGATAGAGGAATATAATGAAGTAAATACAAAGATGGTAAGAAACCTGGTGGAAGAGCTGCTGAAGTGTATTGAGGTCCTGGTCCCTCCTAAATTCTTGCCATTTTTCCATCTGAATTACCAAAGCCAGCAGTGTAATGTGATTATGATCCTTCCTTTTGACAAGGTAGTTTGGATTGACTTTATAATAATCAACATATACTACCAGTATTTTCTGAACCATAAATTGATGTGATTCTAATATTATCAACCTCCCATTAGAAACCTTTATTGCTTGTTTACATTTAATCCTTTTCTATATTTTCAAATACTCCTAAAATAAGTTAATTTAAAAAGTAAAATTCCTCTGGGTCTCATACTCAACAAGGCCGGCCTTGTTTCTTAATCCCTCCATGGAGAATCTTAAGGGGCAAGCAGTATTTTCCCCATTTATTCATTTTCCATTATTGCCTGGTTGTCTTCAGCTCATAGTCACAAATAAATTCTCTTTTGTTAATTTCTAAGTGGCTTTTAAAAATCTTTTTCTTCCTTAAAATCTGCTCACCATTTAATATGGGCAAAACTTTCTCTTTTATGAGACACCCCCTTAGTTCTTCTCCAAAGTCTATGCCTACTGCCAACTCTTTTTTAAAGAAGTGATTGGTAATGTTCTCAGGTTTTTGTTCTGACCCATTCTCTTCTTTCACTTTACGTAGTCTCTGGAATTGCCTATACATGCCTTAGCTTCTGTGGCTCTTGACTTATTCCATAGTCAGTGTCTCCATCTAGACTTATTTTCTCATCTGAGACTCAAATATATCTCTTCTTTCTTTTCTGTGATACCACAACTAAAATAATTTCTTACTTGTAATTATCTTCATCTCTTTGTCCCCTGTGTAATAATACATTGGTGTACCTCCAAGTGCTTTATTCAGGACTTAGTCGTCGTCTTTTATTTTTCTTCCAGAAGTGTTGCCTGGTGCTACCTCCCATGAGTCTTTCCCTAGTGAGTGTTCTTAACAGAGAGATTGAATATGCATTAAAATAGAATTGGTGAATCTAATATTAAGTTTCTCCCCAGCACAGCCCCTATCCTGTGACTGGTCAATATGTGGTGTGGAGCCCAAAATTCTTGCCTCAATTTGAAACATCTCTGACAGCATTTGCAACTGCAGAGTTCCCTGTAGGAACAGTTGAGACCTTTCTCTGTTTTAGCCCACCACACATTGACATCTCCCTTTGCCTGGGCCTGTTTCTTTATGTAAATTCTCCAATAAAACTGTACATAAATTTCTTCATCAGAATTTCAATGTAGAACTAACTTGTCACTATTCATGATTATGCTACTGAGATATCTTGCTTCTCTGATTCTACTCTTGCTCTTCTAAGACATTATCACACTGCAGCTAAAAGTAGCCCTGCTAAGCTATCAAGTCCTTGCTAAAGGCCTTACAATGGACCTACTCTTGCTCTTCTAAGACATTATCACACTGCAGCTAAAAGTAGCTCTACTAAGCTATCAAGTCCTTCCTAAAGGCCTTACAATGGATTTGAATTCCGGATTCGATTTTAGTGCCCACACATTTTATTATAAATAATCTAAAGTCAATAATTATGCTTATGTTATAAATTTCTATATCCCAAGGACTTGACATATAGTAGGATTTTAGTATTATTTAATGTAAATAAATGATTGAAGAACTATTCTTTGAGTGAAAAATTTTATTGATAATTAATAGTGAAAAGGAGTAGTAAACGAGAGAGTAGACTTTAAACGTCTACTCTGCCTTTAATTAGTATTAGTGTCTTAGAAAACTCTGCATTAATTTTGCAACAAATGGAGTTAGGGTTCTTAACCAGATAACTTCCAAGGAACCTTTAAGTCTGACATTGTGTAGTATGCTATAGTCTTGATCAACCTGTGTTAGAACTTAGAGATGAACAAATTAGAAAAATGAGTGGAGGAATGTTTAAACTGATAAATGCAACTTACACAGTTAAAATTAACATACATGGTATTCTTAAAAATAAAAGTATTAAAACTTTTTAAATGAGAAAATATTCTCCCAAAGAAATTTCCAGACAAAAATACTGTTTCTGTAGGTCCTTGTATATTTAACTACATATTTGGGGTTGCATATATTAATTACATAGGGTTTTCAGCATAGGTTAGTTAATGTTTTCTTAATAAAGCAAAACAAGAGCTTTCTACTGTTTAATTGGTTGTGTTATAAACATTGAGATATGTCTCATTTTTTTTCCTATGGTAGGTTACAATGATCAACCCATACATGTTGTATGAAATTATTTTTCTTGCCAAACTAAGTTAGTCAAAATGTAAACGTTAATGTTAATTGAGGAAACGTATGGCGATTTTACGCTTAAAAAACAGTGTCGCTTGGCCTTACCTGCCTGTAATTTTATGAAACAATAAATTACTAGTAGAACAACTTTTTAGCACCATCTGTTATGTAACAAGTGTTGAATACTTAATTTTTTTGCTATTTAAAAAATCCCTAGTAAAGAGGAATTCTGAATTCATTCAGCAAGGAAAATCAACATTTTTCGCTTAATGACAATTTCTCTTGCCTAATTTAACAATCTTTAACACAATTAAACAATCTTATATAACAATTCATTTTTAAACTCATTAAAAAGTTTCTATTGATATAGAAATCACAATGAAATTGCAGGGAGTGACATATTGCCTTTGTATACCTTGCCTTAAAGGAACCAAATATATTAACTTTGCTATGATGAATGGCTTACGAATTGTTAATGATCAAAATAAATGCTCTCTGCCATGCTATGACAGATGTGTTAGTCTCTATACACTGCAGTAGCTAAATGTTGATTGCTGCTGTGAAAAATAAATACAATCATAGCAGCTGGAGGTGTTACACTTAATCACATAATATGATATTTCTTGTTTACTTTTTACGTAGCAGTTGCATGCCACTGGGGAAATTATGATGGAGGAAAAATGAACTTTACTGTCTTCCGTCTTCACTTTCAGATCTTTTACCTTTGTGCAAAATGTAAATAAGCCATGTGGATTATTTAATAGGATTGCATAAATGTGAATCTCTTAACTTTTGTAATTATAATTTGTTATATGAGAGGACAAATATTTAGGGAGGCTGGTTGAATGGTTACACAGGCATTCTTTGTTTACAAATAAACAAAAATGTGCAGAATTCAGCTTTGCTCTTACAAATCACAACTAAGAAAGATAGGTTTGGAACTGGCAAGTATAAAATTAATAACTGACCCAGTTATGCCCAGGAGTGGTTACTCTCTTGCTTCATCCCAGCCTGTCACCTGAGACACCCTGATCCATTACAGGTGAGTGTCGTGACTTTGAAATTGGAGTTGTGGCCCTTCCCAAGGTATGTGACTCTGACTTTAGCAGATATAGCTGTTCTATAGAAAGGGTGTACCTCTGTGAAAGGTGGTCTTCTACTTCTCTGAGACTTGAACATAGCTATTACTGCTATTATTAGGAAGAGAGAGGATTTACTGCTTGAAAATCTTCTTAATAAATCATTAGCCCCGACAGAAATGTGTTTTCCTAATTTATAGTAGAAGTGATGAATCACTAGAAAATACATTCTTTCTATTAAAGTAAGTCTTTGGCCTTTTGCCCAGCCCCTCCTGTTGACTGAATGGTCCAGGCCAAGGACACCTGGAGTTCTACAGATGCCTCTGCTTCAGAGTCCTGGAAAACTGGAGTTAAGAAAGCATGTGTGTATGTGTGTGTGTGTGTGTGTGTGTTTGTGTATTGGGGGGCCAGAGATGAGAGAGAATAGACTCACATGTAATGAGATAAAGCTTGAAGAGAGAAGCTCTAATTGGTCATTTAGAAGAGGAAGCAAGCACGAGTAAGTCCCATATCTAAGGCCAGGTATTCATCTGGAAACTATGGACAATTGAAGTTGAGAGATATCTATGGACTATGGGACTTATAAGGAGACTTGGGCTATCAAACTTCTGTTCCTTTTGCAGAATAAGGGGGAAAAGTAGGAAGATAATATAAGTCAGAACAATAGGAAAGACCAAAAAATATTTTTAAGATGTATATAGCTAATTGAAATCTAGAATCATACCATTTCCATAATTGCTCAGTTAAATGTTACCTTGTCTGAAATCTAACGGCATTTTATTTTTAAATAGTTTGTGAGCAATGAGAAATGCTTCTCTTTTTGCCTCTTCCAATTTATAAAACTGAAAAATCTAGAAGTGTGAGAGCTTGATATATACTCCATGTCACATTGGCCTCAACTCTCTTGATTGTTCTGACCTGACAGAGGCAGCTTTAGGAGTCTCAGCTTGCCTGGCCCACAGGTCTTATAAATAAGCGTCTTGACCAGATGAAGAGAAAAACTGTTCTATGAGCACCAGAAAAATGTTCTTTCTCAATTATTCCCAAAGAGTGCCCAATAGCTTCTCTGTTGAGGGTCTCTCATCCACATGGATGGCTTAATCTGGGAGTTTTCATCATGACTCTGAGAAGCTTTTACTTCATATTTATGACATTTATATATAATCCCAAACTCTGTGGTGCTAATCATATTTCATAATTCTGAAAGTGTTTCTTCCCTTTCAGATCACTACCAACCCATGATGGTTAGCTCTACCTCTCAAAGCTTAAACCAGGTGATTCCTGTGTACAGTACATACATCAGCCCAGAACAAGGTGGTTTCAATATTGTGACTTGATTTGTTAAATCTCTGCAGGTCTTTTCTGTTTGACCCATATTCTAACCTCATCTCTGCTCATTTAGGCCTTTGGGAACCTGCTTCCCATTTTGCCTTTTCCTGGATAGCGATGATTTTTGCAGCCTGACAATAGTGAACATAATTCCCAGGCAACTATTGCTGTCCTGAAACTTGAGCTTGCTCTAAGTGTCTCTTCAGGTAGGAGATGATTGTGTAAACATTGAGGTTCCTACTAACTCCCTCCTGCAGAAGCTTTCTTTAACCCGATCTCCTCACATTTTATCTTTCCTTCCAAAGCACTCTGATGTGCCGCTGGTGTTTCTCCATTCTTTCTGAAGTTCCCATCAGCCCCCTGTCTCATTGTCAATAACAATTCGTCCTCTATTCTGTCTGAGCCAACCTATTTTTCAGTTTCACTGATATTTAGTGATAAACTCTACATTCTATTTAATCAATGTAAGCAAGCTGTCCATAGTTTATGATATGAAAATAATATTTTATTTCCTAAAATAAAATTAATTAAAATATTAAATTTGTTCATTCAAACCATGTACAGTTCCAATGACAGAAAACCACAATTAAAGTTGCTACTTTTCAATAAGCAGCACATTTTCTCTGGCACTGAGTAATCGCTTTGGTAATATTAGAATTATTTGGGCACTTGTATGAAAATACACTAATTCCCAGATTGCACCATATCTATATGCTGGCTACATCATAAACAAAATATTTTTTAAAATATGTCTTACTGGTTGCCACAGGCTATTTTTAAATTTCATTTTCCAGATTTGAGCATGAAGTTCAGAGAAATTAAATAACATTGGCAATATCCCAGAGTAAGGAGAAATTGAATACATACCATTCTGGACTTCTGGCCCTGAGTGCTTTTCAAATTTATGGTGCTCTGTTGTGTTACAGCCATTTCAAGTGTCAGAGAACTCTTCTTGGTAAGAGTAATCACATCTCATGAATTGCTTTTTCCATTTAGTACACTAATCATTCATTCATTTTTAATCAATATGTATCAAATATTTACCATAAGCAAGGGACAAAGATAGAGAGTAGAGATGTTCTGAAAAGCCAAGTCCTTATAGAATTCAGAAAAACACATAGATATTTTGCAACTATATTGTGCGAGTTTCAATTCTGACAATGATGTGAAGGTAATAAGTCAACTGTTTTAGTGCATTTGGCAATGGACAGAGTGGGATGATCTTTTAAAGAAAGAAAACACATTAGAAGAGTTTTGCATTCGACCAAGATTTCTACCTAGGAACATTTCTCAAACGTGTAAAAAGTTAAAAAAAAAAATCCACAGAGAACTGAAGTCTTACTGCATAGAGGAAACCCAGTGGAGAACAGGAATATTTAAGGTAACTTCAATTTGCAAGAAGGGAACCTTAGAAAAAGAGGACCTAAATTTGCTTTGAGTTTCTAATACTTGGTAAATCATGTAGGCAGTATTGTACAATATGTGGCAAAAAACACATGGGCTGAAAGCTAAACCATAATTTCAATTTTCAGATACCTGAAGTATACTGGATATTTGATCTAGTTAGAGTTGAGATTGCGGAAAGTCATGATCTGAGGAGTAAAGTCCGTAATGTGATAGTAAAGGTTCTGCTGTAGTAGAAAAGGGAAAACTTGAGTGGTATTTCCCTAACAAAACCAGAAAATAATCCAGGAAAGAATCAAACTGATCTAATAACTGACTTCCTTTAAAATAACATGTGTAGTATATATATGTGAATGTGTTCCATATAAGAAATACTATCCTCAATATACAGCACACAATTTCTAGTACAATTTTTAAAAGTAGCCATAAGAAGGAATAGGAAAATATAATCTATGTATCGGGAAAAATTGAGAGTTACTGACAGATATGAGCCAAATATTGGAATTAGCATATATGAATTGAAAATCTACTATAAATATATAAAAGACATCAGGATATTTTGACTAGATAAATACAAACTGAAATCAAATGAGAATTTTAAAATTAAAAATTTGAAATGAAGTAATTGAAATGAAGAATTTATTGGATACATATAAAAGTAAATTGTAGACAGAAAAAGAATTGAGATCAGAGAAACCTGACATGGATCAGTTAAAAAAATGAAGTAAAGACAAATAGTAAAAAGAACAGCATGTCATAGAACAATAGAATAATATTGAACATTCTTACAATCCATTGTAGTCACAAAAGGAAAAGATAAAATGACGTGAATAAAAAAAGACTTACAGATAAAAGATACTAACCCACAGATTCAGGAAACTTAGACATCTACAAACAGAATTAGTAAAATCTTACTTGCCACATCATAAAATAACTGCTGAAAAAGTGTTAAAAATACAGATATTTCAAATGAATACAGGTTTGCCTGACACATCAGAAAGACATAAAAGTGCATTCTCATTCAAAGAGTTTTAACAATAACTTAAAAGAGCTAAAACAAAAAGAAATAAATAAAATCTAGCAGGTATATTTCCAGTAGTCTTATCAAGGTAAAATATAGACTCATAGATCAATGGAGCACAGTCAAATCCAGAAATGGAAAACTTATACAGGAAAACATAGGAGAAAATTTAGGTGATTTTTTAAAAAAATTGTTTTTAAGTGATACATAAAAATTGTACCTATATTAGCATACTATGTAATATTTTCACACATATATACACTGAATGTTTAAATTGGGTTAAACAAATTTTTCCTCACATCACTTTTTTATGGTAAAAGCTTCTAAAATCCTTCATTCTAGCTTGCAGAAATGCACAATACATGACAGTCACCCTACTGAATAAGAGCACACACGAACTTACTTCTGTTCAACTATAGCTCAGTACCCAGTAGTCAATTTTTCCTCATTTGTCCCTTCCCCGTACTGTCCCAGCCTCTAATTACCATTCTACTCTCAACTTCTGAACTTCTTCAAAGTCAGCCTATGGTTTAGATAATGTGGTACTTGTCTTTCTGAATCTACTCTATTTCACTTAACATTATACTCTCCAGTTCTGTCTACATGATTGCAAGTGAAGTGATTTAATTTTTATGATGGACAGCATTCCATTGATCACATGAACCAACTTCATCAACTCATCAGTAGATGAACACTTAGATTGTTTCCATTTGGGGACATTGTGGATAATGCTATGATGAAATGAAAATGCAGATGTCTCTTTAACATACTGATTTCATTTTCTTAGTAGAGATACCCAGTAGTGGGATGGCTGCATCATATAATAGTTCTATTTTTAACTTTTTGAGGCACCTACATACTTTTTTCTGTAATGGATGAATTAATATTTTCCCACCAACAGTTTAGTTGCAAGTGTTCCCTTTTCCTACAACCTCACCTGCACACGTACTTTTTGGCTGTCTGATAACACCTATTCTTAGTATTGTGGAGTGATATAGCATTGTGGTTTTGATTTGCATTCCCCTGATTACTGGTGATGACAATTTTTCATGTACTTGTTGGTCATTTGTATGTTGTTGTTAGAGCAGTGCCTATTTAGAACTATTGCTCATTTTAATTGGGTTCTTTGTTTTTCTTGGGGATGTTGTTTTTTGCTATTTAATTTTGGAGTTCCTTATATACTGCTGATATCAACCCTTTAGATGTTGGGTTTTCTGATGAGTTTTAAGATACAACATTGAAAGCAGAATCCATGAAAGAAAAAAATATATAATATGGAGTTGATTTAAATTAAAAGCTTTGGCTCTACAGAAAACATTATTAAGAAAATCAAATTGCACCCACTTCACTCAGATTACCTAGACCCAGACTGATTCTCCCACTGTTCATTTCAATTCCTCTAGTGCTTTTTGGTCTTAAACTAGGCTGTTTAATTTAGGCTGTGGTGATATCACCTACTGCTGAAATGTATGTACAACTCAAAATATTTAGAAGACTTGCAAACATTCTTTGTTTCTGGCTCTGCTTCCTTGTGTCTTTACCTATCTCCCCATGTTTATGTGAAACTCTTCTCCAACTTGCCCATAACACAATAATGATATAGCCCTATTTGTGTTTTCCAAGCCTATGCATTGTCCTCTCATGTTGTTATAGTCCCTTTGCTTTCATTTATCCCAGGGTTTTTTCTTTTCTTTTATTTGTTCGATATAGTCTTACATATTAGAGGGAATTCTTGTTACATATTCATGTATTCATGGACCAATTGACAAAGTAAGTTGAGGCCCATCCTAGTCCAGGATCTCCCTACTTTGTCCATTCTCTGCTCTCATATCCTCTGTAATATCTCCATGCTATAGATAGAAATGAGCATGTATATTAATTTTTTGAATTGCTGCGTTTCTCTGCCTGCCTGTGTATTATTGGGCTTTTCTCATGGGCGTCTAGTGTTCCCAGTTGTATTGATAACCCTCATTATACCTCCATTCACTCCCTACCTTCCTCCCTTCTCCCCCCACCTTCATAGTTATGGTATACTTCCTTCCTCTGAGTATCTTGGGAACAGTATCTTTTACACAAAAACAGTCACATTGTCATTTCATTATAGTAACATGTGCAATCATTCAATTCTCTTTTTACCAGTTCCATTTATTTATGACTTTGAGTGATATAACTTCTGAATGATTATTTCCACCTACCTATGTAGTACCAACAAATCTCTTCACACTTTCTATCCAAAAGTAATCTTAATCCTAAAAACAGTTGAAGAAGGGGAAGACATAATCTAAGAAGTTTTTAATTTCCTCTGTTGGTTACTCTTAAGCTCTCTTGTAAGCAGCATTGAACAGAGAACTGCCTGTAGGAAAAAAAAATAAACAAAGATGTACATCTCTGCTTAGTGAGTTTATACTTTGAATAGCTATATGTGCATTTCCAAATATACATATTCACGTGTGTGTGTATTTTTGTGTATACACAAAACAAACAGGAAGAGGGAAGGAAAGCCCAAGGAGAAAGTGGGCCGAATGTCCTAGAAAATGATACATTATTAGTGATATTAATGAAAGAGTGTGCATTTCTAAAGAGGTGCACATTATCCAAATATGAGTTCATTAAAAGGTACACAGAATTAAAAACTTGTAAGGTTG
This sequence comes from Aplodontia rufa, assembly GCA_004027875.1. Taxonomy (NCBI): domain Eukaryota; kingdom Metazoa; phylum Chordata; class Mammalia; order Rodentia; family Aplodontiidae; genus Aplodontia; species Aplodontia rufa. The sequence continues at coordinate 78,253 of PVKS010001573.1, read as the reverse complement.
TTCAAAAATAAAAAAGTAAAAAAAAAAGGCACACAGAAAACTCTCAAAACATTTTTTGTTGATTAAAAAGGTAAAAAATTATACTGTACTCAGAATACTTAAATTTTTTAAATGTAGTTTAGGACAGGTAGGTAGTTACAGACCAAATTGCCTATAAAAATTTCCTGCAGATCTTTGAACTTGAGCAGTTTCATTCATCATTCACAGAGTGTCGTACATTGTTATGATGGGGCTAGGTTAAGCAACATGTACATCATTAAGCAAAACGTTATAAAGTGGCCCCATGTACCAAGCACTGTTCTGGGTACTAGAGTTCGATTGTACACAAAATGACAGGCTTCAAGTTTTCTTGGAGTTGATATTTTGGCTGGAAAGACATATTTGTGAATGAGCGTTACCTGAAAAATCAGGTAATGGGGAGGATTTTTGATGGGGGAAATAATCTAGTTTTGGGATGAAGGTGGTTAAAAAATGTTTACCAGAAAATAAAACAGCATATAAGGACCTAGTAAATGAATAGGGGTTAGTTAGGGACATTGGACAGGGCAGGAAAGTAAAATTTAAAGGAATTGAAACATGTGAAATCTGAAATCTAGGTTCTTGATTAACATGTATAATGGGGGAAGTATGGATCACATTTGTCTCAGATTTGTAGAGCTCTCTTGAGAATTGCCTGCATTTTTGTCCAGAAGTCCATTGCTGTAATGACCCAGGGTTCTGAAACTGTTAGCCTTAGCAATATGACCTTGGGGAAAGGATGTGCGGACCCTGCAGGAAAGCAAGGTCTATGCTACTATATGTAGGTGAGTCAAACCACTTTTCCTTTAACCTACCTCAGCTGTCTTCCCACGGGGCTTTTATTCAGACTTTAGTAATATAGTTTAACATGGATACCAATGGAATTTGTTTATGTTTTTAAAATATCAATTTGAAGTCAACTACCTGAGAATTGACCAAATCTATAGCATTTCTGAAATCAAAATCTCAAGACACATTTTGGATTAGAGCTATATCTCCAGTTCATTTTATTTTATTTTGAGACAAGGTCTTGCTTTGTTGATGAGGCTGGCCTCAAATGTGAGATTCTCTTGACTCATCCTCCTGAATCACTGGGCTCAGATCCATTTTTATTAACAATCACTTTACATTTCCTTTCTATATACCTTTTTAAAATAAAATTCTGTCACTACCTGCTCAAATTTTCCTCCCAATCAGAAATGATTCCACCCCCAAATCTATTTAATTTAATCCTCTATAGAAATATAAATTTGAGTAAAGGACAGTTCATATTAAAAATTATAGCTGATATATTGAAGCAAGAAAGACTTCTAAGGGTAGCTCCTCCATATGGGTGAGTGTGCTGGGGTTGGGGCGTATTAAAAGAAGCCACTTGCTTGAATTATTTAAAATCAACTAGAAGAAATCCTCTGTTTTCTGCTGCCAGGAGTTTCCCAGCTTTAGCTAAACTGGAATGAAGAAAATCATCCCATCTTTTTAAACAACATTTTCTTTATTCCTTGTTTTAAATTTTTTTCTAAACCAAATTTATAAAAAAATCCCTTCTGCTAAAAGAAGTTATATCTTATCATAAATATTCACTTCTCTGTTGTGGTAAAATTCATCAGAAATTAGAATAAAGGAAGAAGAGAAAATTCTAGGGAAACCAAAAGGGGGAGAAATGATGGAATGAATTTGACCAAATTATGCTATGTGAATATATCAGAATGAATTTCATTGTTACATATGGCTATAAAACACCAATTTCAAAAAACTGTAAATAAAGAGAAGAAATACCAGTAAGGTAGAAAAAGGGAAACTGGGGGAGGGGGGTAGAAGAGGAGAGGAAAGAGGAAGTACTGGGGATGGAAGAGCAAATTACATTCCATGCATGTATGATTGTCAAAATGAACACCAATATTTTGTATAACTATAATGCACTCATAAAAAAAATACGAAAGCATGCCAAGAACCAGCTTAGTCCCATAGGTGAAATTTTGAGTTCATGGAGACAATGTCTGTGATTTTATTCTTGGTCTGCTCCTTATTTTGTGTACAAAATGAACATTCCCTAGGAACCCAGAAGTAAGCTTAACATTTGGTGGTAAAATTGCCTGTTTTCACATCTCATCCTGAAGTGTCTATGCATCATTTTGTTGTCTAAATCAAAGTTTCCACCTCGATTAAAAAGTTTTCTCCCTATTGTAAGATCGTGATAATTTTTCTAAGGTTTTTGCTAGGTTGTTTATGTATTTATTTATATAGAATATGAGGGGGAAGAAAGGTTCTCAACCTGAAGAAATGTGAAATACAGGTAATGCTACATTGAATCTCTGTTTTTGAACATCACCAGAAAAATAAACCTTTCCAAAATTTCAGTAAGCCCTGGGTACCTTAAAACCCAGATAAGAGAGAGAGAGAGATCAAATAATTAATGTTCTATACGAATAGAGCATAATGATGTTACCAAACAGTTGAAGTCCTTTTTCTGAGATTCACTGTTAATTCTCCATGCTACATTGACAGACCTATCTTTGTTACCTACACCATTTTTGTTTCTTAGTAGGATCTGGTCCCTGATAGTGGAACCTCTTCAGCCAGGTGCTTGTCTGTTTTTGTTGACTCTCTTCCTAAATTGCAGGTTCCCTTTAGCACAGTTAAATTCAGAAGTAAAACTTCCAAAAAGTGATTTTTTTCCTATTATTTTAGAGTGTTAATTCAGATCTAATGGCTCTGAGAAAAATGCTGTTTTTATATTAAGTTACAAATAAAATAAAAAATTTGTCTTCATCCACAGCCAGCAAACAGACCCCAGATGAGATCAGAGGGCAGAGCAGAGTAAGGAAGCAGATGGCAACTTTAGATATGCCAGAAGGCACTGAGATAATTCAAGGTTGGTCCACTTGGTTCTAGTTGTAAGAGTAATATTGAATGGAGTACAGTAGTCCACCTTATCCATAGCTTAGCTTTCCAGTTTGGTTTATCCTTGATGAACTGCAATCCAAAAGTATTAAATAGAAAATTCCATAAACTATATTTTAAATCGTACACCATTCTGAGTAATGTGATAAAATATTGTGCCATCCCACTCTGTCCTACCCAGGATATGAATCATTCCTTCATCCAGGGTGTCCACAGTATATACACTACCTGCCCATTACTCACTGAGTAACTATGTCAGGTATAAGATAGACTGTCATACACTGTCACAAGCATTTGTGTTCAAGTAACCCTTACTTTACTTAACAAATATCTCAAAGTACTAACATTGTGATGCAATTCAGATATGCTGAAGAGAAGTACTGTTTCTTATAATTGAAAAGGTGAAAGTTCTGGACTTAAATGAGTTAAGTATCTTTTTGAAAATTCCTCTCATATCTGTAAGTCTTATTCCTAAGCCCTATCTGTAGATGCCAGGAAGATTGGGATGCCTGTATTCATATTTGGTGGCATGTTATGAGCCTTATGTATCTGGTACCTATTTTTAATCACCACGATGATAAATGTCTAGGAATAAAAAGAGGTGGATGAAGCTCACAGTCATTATGAGGAGTGGGAAATAACAAGAATAGGTCAAATGGCTCAATAGAGTCATCAGCCCATATGAGTGAGGCAGAGAGAGCCAGTGAAATGAGTTTGACCTGACCATACAGAACCTAGTTCAGAGGAAGGGTAAGGGGTGGAACTCAAAGTCATCCTCAAAATTGATCAGCTCTATTTTATGGAGCCCCTTTATACTGAGAGCATCATGTTAAATCTTTAACATGTAGCATGGCAATGGAGATGCCACTGGTGGTAATTGGAGATGCACAAACAGGAATTTTGGGTGGTATAGATATATTGACATGAGTTCAGAAAAATTTAGAAAAAAAGAAAGCAAAAATAAAGAATCAAACTTATGATTTCCTGACTAAAACATTGCTAAGCTATAGATTGGGATATTTCCAGTCAATTTAGCAAGTAATTTTGAAATGGTAAATGGATGGTACCAACAATTATAAATTCAACCTTAGAATTTTGCCTAAAGTCTGGAAAATACTTGATTATGTACACTATGATTGCATTGCTTATCACAATATAATATTCATTATGATACAAGGTAGAAACAAAGGGGAAGACAAGATGAAACCTCTCCTTTAAATAAAAAAAAATTACACATTGTGTTTTGTAATGTGTTGTGACATTAACTGACTTGAGTTTGCAAAGCCAGCAATTCTTAGGCACCAAAGCTCAAGCTATGAGCCTAGACTTGAAGAGAGAGAGGCTGGGATCAGGTCTCAGCTCAACTCTAGCCCAGAAATCCTGGCTAATAGATTGTTTTTTACCATCGCACACCTCAGTTTCAGACAAGTGGGTAGTTATCTTCCTTGCACTAGATTTTCATGAGGATGATGTGAAATGGCATGTGTAAGTCATAGCTAAGGTATGGTAGGTCGTCACCATGGCAAACATCTCTGCTACTGAGTTGGAAGCTTCCATACTTACAAGTTCAATATTTGCTTCATTTCCAAGTAAAATACTTGACCAAGGTTAGGTTGAATAATCCTTTCCTTCATTTGATTGATCTGCCTCAAAAATCAAAGGGAGAAAAAGTCAGGAGTGAGTTCCTTTACACATTTGATAATTTTATGCCCATCAACATCATACATGAACTTGTCTTTGAGGAGAGAGAAAGTAGAAGCCCAAATTTTTGATACCTATTCATTGATACCTATTGATTTCATTTTATTACTTTCTTAGTTTTGGTACTGGTAATTGAACCCAGGAGCACTTGACTACTGAGATATATTCCCCATGCTTCTTATGTTTTATTTTTAGATAGGGCTTTGAAAATTTGCTGAGGGCCTCCCTAAATTACTGAAGTTGATTTTTCAATCTTCCTACCTCCAAAGCAGCTGGGATTTCAGAAACGTACTACTGTGTCCGACTCCATTTTCTTATTTTTAAGGCAAAAATCTAGGTTTCGGAAGCATCACCATATATGTAGCAATTGGGAAAAACTAATTTGTTTTTTTCTTTTTTCTTTTCTTTTTAAATAGAGAAGGACAGTGAGAGAGAGAGAAATAGAAAGCAAATCAATTTTATTTAGTTTTTCATTTCTCCAACACTTAGTTGTGTATGTGGTACTAGGGTTTGAAACCAGGGTCCTTCCGCATACCAGGCAAGTGCCATAACCTCTGAGCCACCACTCCAGCCCCAAGGGGACAACTAATTTCACTTCCTATTCTAATAACAAACACCAATTTACATAAGCTCTAGACTTTTGCCTCTTAAATTCCCTGGCTGCCCATTTTCACAGGCATTTATTTGTTAATTATTCTTTAAAGTAGCTTTTAAGTAGCGACTGACTGTCTGAGTCTTTGCCCACCTAACCTGAGATCATAGCCAATTGAATTAGCTCCCCCAATCACCTTAACCCTGGATCTTGAGGAGAGTGCATCTCCCATGATTCTCACTGCCCGGGCATCTTTCTTCTTTAGCATTCCTAGCATTGAACACTGACTAGTCAGTCTTCAGCATGGTTAAAATAGTGAGGTAGACAGAGATATAGTCATTTTTCTATTTCAATTTTAATTACAGGATTTTTTAAATTTTGTTTTTCTTTTTGGCAAATGTTCATATGATTAAGTGTATAATGTTTCCCAGAGTCAGAATCCATGATTTGAGTTAACACAAAATAGGGAAGATAACCCCTTGTTTTCTCCAAACTAATCAAAAAGGGAGAAATACTTAGAGTTTATATAACTTTGAATCACTGCCTTCATCTCATTTTATATCTTATTCATCATAAAATACTTTGATTTAAATCAGTTCAGCCACAACATTACCCTCAAACATTCTATGATTCTAACATTTTCAGTGCTTTAAGCAACTACCAGGACTTGGTTCCATAGGTTTGCCTAGGATGTAAATGCCCTCATTATGGATCCTTTGGGTGAGGCTCAATTTATCCTTTCATAAAGAGCTCAAAGCACAGACAGACAGGAGAAAAGAAAGAATCAGGAGGTTTGTATGGTCCTGAGAAATCCCTCATCACCCTTTTACTCTGAGAGCAAACAGTGTATATTGCCAACTCCATGGAGTTGCCTATCAGCGTGTCAAGCTTCTGGCCTTCTTTAAATGTGTGTTAAAATGCAGTTGAAACTATGTTCTCAAGTCAAAAATATCTCCATTACCCATAGTGTGGCCTCAGCTTAGCATTGGTACTTCCAATGCAGGTCTTTCTTGGTGATTTCATGATGGAGCTTTAGTTTGCTCCAACAGGCTCTGCTGCTTGGGAAGGAGAGCAGTTCAGGAAATATGGAGAAATGTTCTGAAGTATTTAACCATGAAACCAGGGATGCCTTTTGCTTCAGAAAGACATGTCAGTTGATATTAAATATATGTTCTAGAAGGAAGTGAACATGATGTGAGCTCACAGAATTCTGTGAGAAGACAGATCAGCAAGGGACACCATGGAGGAAGACACTCTATAATCACTCAGTATCTAGTATGGAGATCCCTTCCTTAAGAGCAGGTGACCAGTGACCATCACCCAAGTGACCAAGTGCCTATTGATTTCAGACTCTCAATCCTCTGGCTGTTTGGCTCTGAACTATTGGTCCAGAGGAATCCATGGGAAATCTTAGATATTTCTTTTTGTCCTTGGAGGGTAGAATACCAAAAACAAGGAGGAGTCTAAATTTGACACCTTGTAACAGTAAGATGTGTAAAATTTATACAGGAAGCATTAATGCCTCCTTCATGTGGTAAAGCAGTGGCCTGATTTGGATCAAGTGATTCTTCCTGCTCTCAGGTCTACAGGCTCTGAACACAGTGTTGTCCTTATTCACAGGTCTTATGTAGCCGTAGCTCTTTATGCTGCATATACACTGGAAACACCCAGAAAACACAAGGAGCTAAAAAGCAAGGAACTTCTACTTCAATTATTTCTGCTCTAATTATTATTCATTTCTTCTCTTCTCTTTGAGTATAATTTTCTTTTCCTAATTTTTGGGTGAAAGCTTACGTTATCCCATAACCCTTTTTAAAATACAGGTATTTTTAGCTATCAATTTTCATCTAAACACTGATGTCACAACATCTCATATATTTTGGTATTTTGTATTTTTTCTTTTTAGGTGTTTCACTTTGATTTTTATTGACATGCTTGCTTTTAGGAGTGTTTTGCTTAATTTCTATACATGGGATTACTTTAAGTGATTTTGAACTGTTTCAGTACTGGAGAACAAATATTATGATTTTAATATTTTTTAAATTAATTGAGATTCATCATGTGACCTGTCATTCTGCATCATGTTTCATGTATCATGGGAAGAGTATTCTGCTATTGGGTGAATTTTTCTATGCATAAGTATTAGGTCTACAGTGGTGGTCAACTCTTCTCATTCCTTGCTGACATTCTGTTGAGCTATTCTTTCAATTATTTAAAATAGATATTGAAGTCTCCAACTATTATTGCTAAGTTTTTCAGTTCTTTAATTCAGTTCATTATTGCTTCATGTATTTAAGGATCTGTTGCTAGGTATATATCTACCTAAATTGCCATGTCTCATTGACATAGTCCTTTTTTTAACATTATAAAATGTCTTTTTATTTTGTCTGGAAACATTTTTCTTAATGTACATTTTGTCTGCTATAAGTAGAGTTGCCCCATTCTCTACTGGTTGCTGAATATATATATATATATATATATATATATATATATATAATTTTATTTCTATCCTTTAATTTTCAAAGCCATTTGATGTTCGAAACTAAAGTGCATCTTTAATATTTATACAGCATATTGTTGTAGTTTTAAAAAATTCAAATCTGGTCATCTCTATCTTTTGATGAGACTGCTTCATCCATTCAAAATCTGATGTTACTGTTGATGTTTGAAATTATTTTTGTAATTTTGCTTTGTTTTCTGTGTGTGTCTCATAGTTTTATTTCTCATTCTTTATTATTTTGGTTATATTAAGTACACATTTTCTAGTGTACTATTTTAATTCTCCTGATACTGTCCTTATTGTATTTTAAAAATATTTTTATCATTTATCTGAAATCTCTATTAACTTTACTTAAAACAATATTGATTGGAATACTACCTATTTGAATTTCAATTGTATGTTAGAATTTTCTACAACACAACTTTATTATCTTCTTCCTTTTTGTGCTACTGTCATACAAATTGCATCTTTATATATTATAAATTCATCAACACAGTATTATGCTTTTCTGTATTCAGTTGTCTTCAAAATTATAAGAAATAAAGAAAAACACATCACAACATCTCTTTATATTTACTGATATATTTACCTTTACTGATGGCCTTTATTTTTTCATGTGGGTTCAAGTTGATATCTAATGTTTCTTCATTTCAGTCTAAGGGAGTTTGTGTTTTCGTTACTGTGTTTTTGTTTTTATGGTTAAACGTTGGCTAATATATTTTGAGTTAGGAGTGGTCAGAAAAAACAATTTCCATCAGTGTCAGAATATTATTAAACTCAGGATTACTGAAGTAATTTGAATAATTCTAGCACATCTATAACTCTTCAAACAACAATGTTTAGAATATCATGACAAATATAAGGAAATTTGGGTCTGCTAAGAAAAATGGTAGGGATCACATCAAACCAATTTATATTCTTACAGATGTGATGAGAACTAATTATTGTTTTCTTTTTATTTACTTATTAAGGAGTTGAATTGTTGCACAAAAACAAATGCATATAAAGTTAACAATATGATACGCATCTGATCCTAATCCAGAGTCACCCCTACATTGCCCACCCCTGAGTCTCTTAATTCTTCTATAATTGTTGTATGGTGAAATATATAAGAAATACATATATAATATATATGTATACACACACACACACACACACACACACATACATATTTGTGAACTTGCCAGAATTAAATGATTATATAAGTATTATTTGGCTTCTTTAGGGAGAATAAAGACTATGTCTCCCAACATCCCTCCCTTTTTTTCCTTCCTTCCCCCCCTCCACTTTTCCCATTCCCCCTTCCCCTCTCTTCCCTACATATCTGTAACTCTCTTAGATTTAGTGTTGCTATACCTTTGGTGGATCTAGTATAAGTATTGACTACCTCTCACCCAAGTCTAGGTTTTGTTTTAGCTTCCACAAATCAGGAAGTATATTTGACCCTTGAGTCTCATTGGTTAGGGTAATTTGGCTCAGCATGACTTCTTCCTTTGCCATTCATTTACCTTCAAAGACCATAATATTGTTGTTTCCAATATCTGAGTAGAATTCCATTGCATGTATGTATGAATGTATATGTATATATGTGTGTGTGTACGTGTGTGTGTGTGTGTATATCTCACAGATTTTAGATCCGTTCATCCAGTGATGGTGATAATGGGGATCTAGGTTGATTCCATAATTTAACTATTATAAATTGAGCTGCTATAAACATTTGTTTTTGCTTGATTGCTATAATGTGCGCTGATTGTAGTTCTGGTGGGGGAAAAAAGAAAAAAATCCAGAAGATGAATAGCTAGGCCATACAGTTGTTCCATCCCTAATTTTGGGGGCAGTCTTCACACTGCTTTTTAGTGAAGCTATACCAGTCTGCATTTCCACAAAAAATGTGCTAGTGTTCCTATCTCCCGATAACCCCTCCAGCATCTCCTATATTTTATATTCTTCATCTTTGCCAATCTGACTGGAATGAGGTGAAATCTTAATGTAGTTTTGATTTGCATTTCTCTGATTACTAATTATTTAGAACACTTTCTCATCTATTCATTGACTTGCTTGAGTTTCTCTGTTAAGCTTCTGTTTAGCTCTCTGGCCCATATATTAATTGAATTGTGTTTTTGATATTAAGCTTTTTGAGTTCTTCATAAATTTTTGATAATAGTTCCCTGTTATAGGAATCAAAGGCCATGTTTATATCCCATTCTATAGGTTCTCTCTCGACAGTTTGGACCAATTCCTTGGCTGAGCAAAGGAATTGCTCTCACTCATTGATTCTTGACTTTAATTCTTCTGCTTTGGAAGTCTTATTGAGAAAGTCATGCCAACTCCCAAATGCTGGAGTGTTTGTCCTAATTTTTCTTCTAGTAGTTGTATGGTAGCTGGTTTAATTCCTAGTTCCTTGATCTATTTTGATTTTATTTTTGTGCAAGGTGAAAGGTAAGGATCTAACTTCAACTTCCTGCAAATGGCTGTCCAATATCATTTGTTGAATAGGCTATCTTTCCTCTGTTATACTTTGTCCTCCTTTGTCAAAGACCAGATTTTTGAAAATTTATGGGTTTGTCTCAGAGTTTTTTGTTCCATTCCATTGGTCTTCATTCCTATTTTAATACCAGTACCATGCTGTTTTTGTTACTACAACTGTATAATACAGTATAATTTTAGATCTGATATTGTGAAACTACCTGTTTTGTCTTTCTTGCTTAGTAATGTTTCGATAATCTGGCTTTCTTATTGTTCTAAATGAATTTGAGAATTGGTTTTTCTACATCTGTAAAGAATGGCATTGGTATCTTGATGGGGATTGCATTGAATCTATATAGTGCTTTTGGCAGAATGGTCATTTTAATTATATTAATTCTGCCTGACCAAGCACATAGAACATCTTTCCTTCTTCTCAGGTCTTAAATTTCTTAAATGTTTGATAATTTCCAAAGTAGATGTTTGTACTTTCCCTTGTTAGATTAATTCCTAAGTATTTTATTCTCTTTGAGGATATTGTGGACAGGACTGATTTCCTGTTTTCTCCTTCTGCCCTACTATTGTTAACATATGGTAAAGCTATTAATTTGTGGGTGTTGATCTTGTAGCCTCCCAGTTTGCTAAATCTGTTTATAAGCTCAAACGGTTTTCTGGTGGAGTTTATTGGATCTTCCAGATATGGGATTGTGTCATCAGCAATAAGGGATAGTTTGACTTCTTCTCTTGCTGTTCTTTCTCTTTGATTTCTGTCTCTTGAGTGATTGTTCCAGCTAGGTTCTCGAGGACTATATTGAATAAAAGTGGAATCCTTTTAAGCTTCTTAGAGAATTTCAAGGAAGAAAAGATCAAAAAAGCTTTATCCTTTTATACTGATAGCTTTTAATTATTTTGATAATTTGCCTCTGGTATCCTAGTCATATCCGTAGGACCATTTAAAATTAAGGATATTTAAATAAATAAATGCAGCAAACTGACTCTTAAATAGTGGATAAATCAGTGGTATTGACAAGAAAAATGAGTAGCATATCTTTCAGTCAATAGCAGAAAAAAAATTACAGGTATGACATTGGGTCCTTATAGATTTATAATCATTAGAATATGTTGAAAAATTTTAATAGCTAGAATGCTATTATTCATAAAATTTTAATGCATGAGTGTTTGGGGGTCTGTTTTATTCTTCCCTGTTACTGAGTTTTCATTATAGACTGAAATCTGATGATTTATTTACTACTGCTGAAAACAAAATCTAAAATGACTCAGCTTGTTCTTCTTAAGTGACCACATGCTGTGCCTCTACATCTTCTGACCATTGTCCGCAGTTCTTAGACATGATGTCTCAGCCAAGACATACATGTTAAAAAGGATTATTTTCTTCATCACATGTTTCAATTTAGATCCTGTCAAACCAGTTGGGTGCAAGGGGATTCATAGTATTGAAATAGACAAAGGACAGATGTCATGTTCTGAATTTAATTGAACAGGTAGGTTTGCAAACTAATTGCAAAGAAGGATTTCATTTAATGCAGAGGACAAAACCAGGACTACATGTACAAAATCAGGCATTATGTTTTGAGAAGGAAATAATGAACTTTAGAAAGTCATTTAAAGCTGTGTTCAAGAGGATGGAGCGGTGGCTCAGCAGTTATTGCGCTTGCCTTGCATGCGTGAGTATGCGGGTTCAAACCCCAGCACCACATACACAATGAAGTGAGTGAGCAATGAAAGCCCATGAAAAACTAAATAAAATTGACTTTGTCTTTCTCTCACGCGCTGTCCCTGTCTCTTAAAAAATAATAAATAAAGCTGTGTTCAAAGAAATTAGAAGATGATTAATGGGGAGATTTCATGGTGAGAATGGGATAATGGTGGAGGAGGCATAGCAGACGGAACATGAAGTGAAGTAACAAGTAAATGTGTTTTGTTTTTTTGTTTTGTTAGTGAATCTTCGTTGTTTTTACTGGAGATTCAACCCAGGGATGCTTTACCACCAGCAACATTCCAGCCCTATTTATTTTTTAGCTGAGTTGCCAATGCTGGCCTTGATCAGTGATCCTCCTGCCTCAGCCTCCTGAATACCTGGGATTATAGCCCTGAACCAGGGTGCCTGGGTGTTAGTGAAGCTTCTTAAAACAGAATGGGATTGGCTAGGTGTTGTGGTAAACACCTGTAATCCCAGCAAATGGGGAGACTGAGGCAGGAGGGTTGATAGTTCCAGGGCAGTCTCAGCAACTTAGCAAAGCTCTAAGCAATTTAGTCAGAAACTGTCTCAAAAAATGAAAAGGACTAGGAATGTGGTTCAGTGTTTATGCTTCCCTAGGTATAATTTCTGGTGTTAAAAAATATACATATAGGAATGTAACCGCTCTTAGGCCCCAGAAGTGGAGTACTCTATACAGAAAGCAATATTTACAACTGTCGGCTAACTAAGAGTTTTTTAACATGTATATCTAGAGATAATGGCTTTTTATAATATGCAACTTCTAAGCAACAAATATTACACTGCTGTTGGACAGATGAAAACAAATTCATAAATTCTGGCATGTGTTTAAAAACTCAATTTCATTTTTGCAATCATATTTGAGATTCATGAGATTTCTTAAAAATATTGATAAAACATCATGTCAACTATTACAAATGAATGTACCATAAAACTTCTAGTAAGCGTTTCCTAAAAGTATTTCTATGTTATCTAATTGAGCAATCTTAGCACTTGAGGCCTTTACTAAACTTGATTTTGGTGCAGAAAAAGTGCTTTGGCTTTCGTGATTGTCTTCAATTCCATTTCATCAGTGTATGGTGAGAATCTTCTATCCCAGAGTAGTGAGACTCTTCTTGTCTTCATTACTCTGGCCTCTTCCTGCCTGCCTGCACTTTGTTCAACAGCTTGTCATGAATTAGTGCTACTTAGGCTCATGTATCTTTTCTCCATTAGATTGCAAGGTATTGGAATGGAGACTCTATCACTTATGTCTCTGCATACCACAAAGCGTTCTGCACAGTGCTTCCCAATAAATAATACAAATTCAATAAAAGCGTGTGAAATGGAATGGGGAGAAAGTTGCCATATTTCTCTCCAGTATGCTTCCCCCCCTTCTCACTCTCTCTTCATCTTCCTCCCTCCTGTTATTCAGCCAGTGAAGTCTTTCTATGTAAAAAGCCCTCTTTGTAGACTATTTTAGAAGAAGGAAGAGACAAGGCTTTCTAATAGCCCAAGAGATGGTAATTTCAGTGCTTATTCACTTAAAAAAAATTAGAATAAAATCTTGGAGTGAAAATGGTAATGTAGATTTTAAGACTTGAAATCTAATCCTGACACTGGCAGCTTTGCCACACAGATGTGGATACTGTGACAATGGATGGTGTTTATGTAAGTTGGTATGCGGCTTGCAAGAGACAGTTACATAGGCAAGCTAGAGTTGGAGACGTCTAAAATGTATCCATCAATCCTTCTTGCCCAAAGGTGGGGTATCATTCACATCCCTGATACATGTGGTGACTTCAAAACCAAATCTCCACAGTTTATTTCTGCATGATTATTCAATAATGCTGAACACTGAAACCATCCATTTCTGCTGGATTAGCATGTAGGTTTTATAAGAACAGGAACTTCATCTATCTTATTCTTTTTTACACGTTCAGCCCTAGAACTGGGCTTCACATATAAACACACCGTATCTATTTCATAGAAAAATGAAAATTGGTGCACAGGAAATGGTAACTTGTTTGATTTGGTCCTCCATCCCATTTTTTAAATTTATTTTTTTATTAAGGAGTTCCTCCATTGCATTTTAAAGTAGAGTAATGGGAGTCGGAATCAGAGCATCTGTCTTCTTCCAAATTATACCAGTACGATTTGTGTGAGATAATATATAGTCAAATACATGAAATAGATGAACTACTAAGATAAAAATGTAAATTGACTGACATTTCAGAAGTCAATTCTTGGTTCTGATCTGCCTTGTAAGAAATGGAGTGGCAGTAGCATGCGTTTGAGCTTCCTAAACCCATATCTATAAACAAATCCATTGACATTTATATAACACTTTGACATTTAAGCCCCACAGGCAGAATCTTTCTGGAAAAATAATATTATGTGCTTGTAAATGAAAAACTACTACAAATGTCTTCTGTTGTCATTAAATCAATAAAGTATAGACATTACCAAAAAGAATGTATCTTGGGAATATATATTCTAATAAAACTTTTATTATTATGATGGTGATGATGATAATTATGATAATTTTTTAAAGAGAGAGAAGAACAGAGAGAGAGAATCAATTTTATTGAGCTTTTCATGTGGCCTTCTTTGCTCAGACACTTCATTGTGTACACGGTGCTGGGGTTTGAAGCTGCATCTTTGTGCATGCCAAGCAAGTTCCAAATCTGCTGAGCCACTGTTCCAGCCCCTAATTGTGATAATTTTGTGTGTCAACTTGACTAGGCTGTGAAATGGTTAAATATATGGTCAAATGCTATTTGGGGGGTTTCTGTAAGGGTGAATTTAGATAAATTTAACACTTAGAAGGTTGAGTAAAGCAGATTGCCCTGCCAAATGTGGGTGAGTCTAATTCAATCAGTTGAAAGGCCTGAACAGAACACGGAAATGCAACCTCTTCTGAAAAAATGATAGTTGTTCTTGTCTCATGGCTTTCAGACTGAGACATAGGCTCTTTTCTGTCTTTGAACTCAAACTGAAATTGACTCTTATGTTTCAAGTCTGCCATCAAGTGGAAACTATACCAAAGGGGATCCTGGTTCTCAGGCCTTTGAGCTCCAGTTAGAACTAATACACCAGGTTTCCAGCATTTCCAACTTGCTCGCTTATCCTTAAGATTCTGGGGCTAACCTAGCTCCACAATTGCATTAGCCAATTCCTTATAATAAATCATATATATGTAATATGCATTTATGTTAATTATGATAACTAATCATATATATTAATATATATAAAATATATGCATATATAACCAATATATCCTATCGATTCTGCTTTAGTGGAATATGCTAATGATGTTGATGACTGCATACTTTTTTTGTAGGCATCAGGTATGAAGTTTGAGTCAAAATCATTAGAAAATTTAAAAATTGCATTTTCCTAAAATTTGGGGGGGCTAATATCTTTTGTTACATCAGGCCTGTTTATAGCTCTAAAAGCAGACATAGGCTCATTAAGCATAGCACAGGAATGAGTACAAATACAATTCCCAGTGGTGCTAGAGGAAGAAGTGACTTCCCTTCTGTGCCTGGGGAATAAAAGGCAGGATAGGTCACAAAGCAGATAGACACTAGAGACAGGTTTTGAGCTCAGCAGACTTGATGAATGACACAGAGGTCCACTTTTTGTTTTTTGTGAGTTTGATTCACACTGAAATGAGGAAGAATACAGGACCTGCTTATTCTCTGGATATGGGCTGGTGGGGTGCAATGGTGAATGTCCAACCCAAGAATCACAAGATCTGCATCATCGTGACTCATTCTCTGGAGTGGAATCCCATCCGAAAAGCCACTCCATCTCTCTGTGCCTTAGCTTTTTCACCTGTGAAGTGATGACTGTGCAACAGGTAATGCAGAGA
Source organism: Aplodontia rufa (assembly GCA_004027875.1). Classification (NCBI taxonomy): domain Eukaryota; kingdom Metazoa; phylum Chordata; class Mammalia; order Rodentia; family Aplodontiidae; genus Aplodontia; species Aplodontia rufa. The sequence continues at coordinate 62,484 of PVKS010001573.1, read as the reverse complement.
CGCCCTTGTGTAATGACCTAGTACATGCCTATGATTAATCCATAACAGTCATAAAATGCTTATCAGGACAAAATTGTCTTGATTCCCATCATAAACTTGATAGGAATGCTGGGTAGATGCTGTTATCTGCTTTTATAGTTGAGTAAACAGAGGCATAGGAAACTGGAAGAAGCACAGGTAGCTAAATCATTTGATTCTATGCTTTCTGGCTTCTAATTGAATGTCCTTTTAATTATCCCATACTACTACTGTTAAACAAAAAAATAAAGCTTTACCTCAGTGGAGCATCCAGGAACACTGGAAGATTGTGATTTTGAGTTTCTCCAGGGAGAATGTGGATTTGAAACCGTATCTTAAAAATGCAAGCTTCAATGTTCAAGATAGAGTGAAACTTGTATTAAGATTACTATTAAATAACTATTTTATTTGCTTTATAATCATTCCATACTCTATACATTTTAAGACCAATTGTAGCCTAAGGCTATATTTGTTTATGTATTAATACTAGGTGTTCATGGAGTACTTACACTGAACTATAAACATTTGAGACAATTATTTTCACAAATACTTTCTGGAACTGTAAATAATTTAATATCATTGTTTATATTCTAAAAATATGCCTACACAAAAGATATGTTAGTTAATCTAATGGAAGGAACTGTTCCTTCATAGTGCTTAGCTTATCCTCAGTGCAACCTCAATTTAATAAGAATTATAGGGAAAAAAGAATTAAATGCTCAGGAAGTTGAAAATAAACTATTTACTTGAGGTTCTTATAAATCAATGTGGATCATACTTCTGGACATGAAACAACCAAAGACCAATGACACTAATGACACAACTTTGACTTAGATTCAACTTCGGGTAAGGCTGTGAGTATCACAGAATTTAGTCATGGAGCTATTTACTTTTAGACTTCTACAAGTAATAGTGAAGAAATTGGACACAACTAGCAACAGGTATTGATATAAGTATTAGAAATTCAGAAAGAGGTCAAGGAATATTCATTCTATTGAAATGTTATAACAGGTTTCTTGGAAGATATGCATTTAACATTATAATAGAAATAAGAACAGTAAAGAGAGAAACCAGATTAGGGCATTCCAGGGGCAGGGGCAGGAGGGAGGAGCTTTAACAAGATAAAGAAGCAAGTTGAGATAGGCATCTGCTGATAATAGGTGCATATTTTGGTATCCATTAAATACTGAGGGTTATAGATTATAATAAATGGGAGTTTGGGGATCAAAGGAAGGAGAGGAAAACATTGAAATTTTGAATAATATGTTAAAGGCTTTTCCGATAGAAACAAAGTATTAATGTAGGTTATAGTGTAATCTATCAATGTAGAAATGCCTTAAATTTGTTCTTCTGCTGTCCGTAATTGGAGGGGAAGGAGTCAAGCACCAGGAGGGTGATTCTGATACCTACAATTGACTGGTTGTCAAATAGTGGACCCATTATGTGGCTCCAAAGTGATTGTTCCAGATGTGGCTATTTTATGTATAAACTTGACTGGGCCTAAGGATGACTGATAGCTAGTAAAAAGTACTTCTGGTGTGTCTGTAAGGGTATTTCTGGGAGAACTTGGTGTCTGAAGTGATGGACTGAAGAGAGATTTCCTTACCATTTTGGATGGGCACCATTCAAACTGTTCCTGACCCAGTACAACAGAAAAGTGTAGAAAGGATGAACTGGCTCTCTCTGCTTCTAACCCTAACATTAATGCTCTTAATTCTTGGCACTTTAGACTCAATGATGTTTTATACTATCAGCCACCCTGGTTTTCAGACCATCTGGTTGTGACTAGAATTGTACAACCAATTTTCATAGCCTCCAGTTTATATATGGGAGATCAGGAGACTTCTCAGCCTCGTAATCATGTGAACCATATTCCAAAAGAAATCTTTCTATTATATCTTTTTAGTCATTATATTGTTTCTGTTTTAATATGCAGTGTTACTCCCTTATCTAAGGGAGATACATTCCAAGGCCTCCAATACATGTATGAAACCATGGAGAATGCCAGATCCTATATATGCTATCATTTTACTCTATACCTAATACCTATGATAAACTTATTGATAAAGTAGGCAAAATAGATTAACAGCAATAAGTATAAAATAGGATCATTATAACAAAATACTATAATACACTGATGTAAATGTGGTGTTTGTCCCTTACTTGAAATGTCATTTTATAGTCACCCTTTTTGTGAAGTGATGAGATGAAGTGAGGTAAATGATGTAGGCATATGATGTAGACTAATATCAAAGGGTCACAAGGACTATAATATTATAAGTGTCAATCTGGTAACTGAGACAGCTATTGAGTAACTATCAGAAAGATAGCATATACTACATGAATATACTGGACAAAGGTATAATTTATGTCCTGGGTAGAGCTGAGTAGGACAGCACAAGATTTCATGCTACTTACAACAGTACACAATTTAAAATTTAGGAATTGTTTTCTCTGGAATTTTACATTTGATATTTTTGAACTGTAGTTGATTCCAAGTAACTTAAACTGTGAAATGGGGGGCTGGAGTGGTGGCTCAGCAGTTATGGCACTTGCTTGGCATGAATGAGGATGCAAGTTCAAACCCCAGAACCATATACACAATGACATGTTGGAGCAAGGAAGGCCATGTGAAAAACTAAATAAAAATGATTCCCTTTCTCTCTCTCTCTCTGTCTTTCACTGTCCCTCTCTAAAAAAAAAAAAAAAAAAACAACAAACCATCCTAAATCAGCTGAGTTCACCTCAGCAGCTCACAGATCCTTCTCCAAAATAAATCACATCCTACTCCACAGAGCTAACCTTAACAAATACAAAAAAGTTTATATAATCTCAAGTATCCTGTCAGACCTCAATGCTATGATATTAGCAATTAACAGCATGAAAAATGATGGAAACTACTCAAATACTTGGAAATTGAGCAATACCCTCTTAAACGAAGAATGGATAAAAGGGGTATTGAAAACAAAAATCAAGAAATTCTGGGAAATGAATGAGAGTGATGAAACAACATATTGAAATCTCTGGGGTGGTATGAAAGCTTTCTTAATAGGTAAATTTATAGCACTGAGTGCCTTCATCAAAAATCAGGAAAGAGCTCAAATAGTCTTATGGTTCAACTCAAATCTCTGCAAAAAGAGGAACAAACCAATCCCAAACCTAATAGGAGACAGGAAATAACTAAAATCAGAGCTGTGAAATTGAGAACAAAAAACAATACAAATTATCAACAAAACAAAGAGTTGGTTCTTTGAAAAAATAAATAAGATCAACAGACCCCTTGCCAACCTCACCAAAAGGAACAATGAAGATAAGCAAATCAACAAAATCAAAGACGAAAATGGAGATAGCACCACTGACTCAACCACAATCCAGAAGATTATCAGAACGCATTTTGAAAAATTATACTCTGCCAAGTTTGATAATATGGAAGAAACTGACAAATATCTGGCCACATACGACATTCACAAATTAACACCTGAGGACACTGAAATTCTATACCAACCAATCTCAGGTAGCGAAATCAAATCAGCAATCAAACGCTTTCCAAAAAAAGAAAAGCTCGGGACCTGATGGATTCACAGCAGAATACTACCAGACTTTTACAGAAGAATTAAGACCGATCCTCTACAAGCTTTTCCATGAAATTGAAAGAGTGGGAACTTACTTCTTATGAAGCAAATATAACAATGATACCAAAAACCAATAAAGATACATCAAGAAAATTACAGACCAATTTCTCTGATGAACATTGATGCTAAAATCCTTAATAAAATCCTGGCTATCCATATCCAAGACTACACTAAAAAGATAATACAACATGATCAAGTGGGTTTCAAATCAGGAAAGCAAGGCTGAATCAACACACGCAAATCAATAAATGTATTTCACCACTTAAACAGAATTAAAAATAAAAATCATATAATCATCTCAATTGATGCAGAAAAGGCCTTTGATAAAATTCAGCACCCATTTATCCTCAAAATTCTGGAGAAAATAGGGATTAAAGGAATTCTAATTTTGTAAGAGCCATTTATGACAGACCCATAGCCAATATTGTGCTTAATGGAGAAAGACTGAAAGCATTTCCACTGAATTCAGGAACAAGATTAGGTTGTTCAGTTTCACCACTCTTACTCAATAGAGTCCTTGAAACCCTAACTTTAGCTATTAGACAAAAGGAGGGAATCAAAGGAATTCAAATAGGAAAAGAGGAGGTCAAGATGTCTTTATTTGCTGATGACATGATCCTATACCTAGAAGACCCAATAAACTTGACTGGAAGACTCCTATAGCTTATAAACAATTTCAGCAAAGTGACTGGAATTAAGATCAACACTCATAAATCATTAGCTTTCCTATACTCCAGCAATAAGTACACTGAAGAAGAAATTAAGAACTTGATCCCATTCAAAATCTCCTCAAAAAAAAAGAAAAGATTTTGGCATCAATCTAACAAAGTATATTAAGGAACTCTACAACACAAGTTATCAAACATTAAAAAAGAAATTGGCAGAAGTTTTGAGTAGATGGAAAAACATTCTGTGTTCTTGTTTATGCAGAATCTATGTAATCAAAATGGCCATTCTACCGAAAGTCCTATACAGATTCCCTATTATCCCTTTCAAGATACCAATGACATTCTTCATGAATAGAGAAAAATCAATTCTAAAATTTGTATGGAATAACAGAAGACCCAGAATAGCCAAAACACTACTCAGCAAGAAAGAGGAAGCAGGAGATATTACAATTCCTGACCTGAAATTATACTATAGGGCTACTGGTATTGTGGTATTGGTATCAAAACAGCATTGACAACCAATTGAACAGAATAGAATATTCTGAGTAAAACCTCAAAATCTTTAACCATCTAATATTTGATAAAGGGGGCAAAAGCAGAGTGTGGAAGAACGACAGACTGTTCAAGAAATGGTGTTGGACAAACTGGACAGCCATATGCAGACAACTGAAGTTGGATTCTTACTGGTCTTCCTGCACAAAAATCCAAATCAAAATGGTTCAAGGATCTGGAAATTAAACCAGAAACTTTAAAATTGCTTGAAGAAAAAGTAGGATCAACACTACACAACATAAGGGTTGGTTCCACCTTCCTTAACAAGACTCCCATAGTACAAGCATTAAAGTCAAGAATAAATGAATGGGATGCTATTAAACTAAAAAAAAAAACTTCTGCAAAGCTAAAGAATTCATCAAGAGTGTCAAAAGAACCTACAAAATGGGAGAAAATCTTTGCCTGCTATATCTCAGACAGAGGGCTAATATCCAGAATACACAAAGAACTCAAAAAACTGAAAACCAAAACCACAAATAATCCAACCAGTAAATGGGCTAGGGAACTAAACAGAAATTTCTTAATGCAGGAAGTCCAAAAAGCCCATAAACTTATGAGAAAATGCTCTACATCACTAGCAGTCAGAGAAATGCAAATCAAAACTTCACTGAGATTCTACCTCCCTCTTGTCAGAGTGGCAAAAATGAAGAATACAAACAATGACAGATGCTGGAGGGGCTGTGGGGAGAGAGGAACACTGTCACACTGTTGTTGGGACTGCAAGTTGGTACAGCCACTCTAGAAAGCAGTGTGGAGACTCCTCAAAAACCTAGGACTGGAACCACCTTATGACCCAGTTATCCCACTCCTGGGTGTTTTCCCAAAAGCTAGAATCAGCTTATTACAGAGATACTGCTGCATCGATGTTTTTAGCAGCTCAATGTACTATAGCTAGACCATGTAACCAACCCAGACGCCCCTCACCTGATGAGTGGATTCAAAAACTGTGGCACGTAGTATACAATGGAATTCTACTTGGCTGTTAGAGAAAACCATATCATGGCATTTGTAGCCAAATGGATGGAGATGGGAAAAATGATGGTAAGCAAAATAACCCAATCTCAGAGACCCAAGGGCTGAATGTTTTCTTTCATTTGTGGGAGCTAGAATACAATTGGAAACAGAATGATAGATGGCTAAATTAATAATAATCTCAAGCAGAGGGAACCTTGCCTAAGATGCTCGGGGATGAAGGGAGGGTGGCAGGGAGCAGGGAAGGGAATAGGAAGGATATCAAGGCAGCTGGAGGGAGGGAGTATGGGGTTATCAACCCAGTGGGGAAACTTTGACTTCCATGACAAGTCCAACTAACATGTGGGTTAAGTAGGAGGAAACAGGGAATTGAGGGGAACCCAAGTGGGGAGACCATGGAATGGCATCAGCCTTGGCTTGCTCTATCATTATACATTTGTTCTTGATTATATGACGACTCCCTCCTAAATGTAAGATCATCTTAAATGAATAAAAAATGAAAAAAATAATTTTGTACAGTAGTCAATCAATGATTTTTATTCAAATAACTAATGTGATCGTGTAAGTATTTTTGGAAAAATAGCCATATGAAACCTTTAATTAGTATTTAATAAAGTATAATCTACATTGTTCTAAAGCAGAAGTGAAGGCAGAAATAATACGTGTTTTAATTTGCTAATTTGAAAATTACAGAAATACAGCATTTTTTGAGTAAATATTATAAAAGTTTCATGTGGTTAGGAAGCAGGGAGATTTACATGAAAAAGGACTGTCACAGCTTGGGCACTGTGGCACATACCTGTCATCTCAGCTCAGGAGGCTGAGTCAAAATCATCCCTAGTTTGTGGCCAGTTTCAGCAATTTAGTGAGGCCTCAAGCAACTTAGTGAGGCTGTGCCTTAAAATAAAAAATGAAAAGCTGATAAAGTGACTCGGTGCCAAAGCACCTCTGGATTCAATCTCTAGTTAAAAAAACAAAACAAAACAAAAAAAGGCTTGATAACAAACATAAAAACCTGGCACAAAATCTGATTAGGTAGAAGCATGTGGTTAGGTTCCTAGGTGGGAATCAGTGTGCTTTTCTATGAATGTAACAAAGCAAGTTTAAGTATAGACATTGAGTTCATTTATATGTTATCCTGGTTAGTGTTTGCAAAGCTCCATTTCTTTTGAGTGGGAGGGTGCAGTGGATGAAAAATGAACAAGCAGGAGTTCTTCAGAGGAGGCAGTTCAACCTTAGGAGTGGGGAGCAGTGAACAAAAGACAGTATTTTAATTGAATTATAGACCTAAGGACTCATTTCAATTGTGATATATGCATTATGGGTTTTATAGAGAAGATAAAATGACAAACCTTTGTGTGGATGATGTGTAAAGAAAACATCTCACCCCAAACCCCTGACTGAAACAAAAGTGTGACATGGATTCCATATCCAGGTGAATGCCCCTTTCCTGCCCTAATGATAGATACTGTTCATTGAGAGTCTATTTTGTCCCATGTATTTCTTTATGATTAGTAATGAGCATCTATTAGGTATAAGCATCATGTCTTATTTAACTTTCACAATCACCCTAATGCTTAGGGATGCATTCAGATTCATTTTATTTTTTTTTTTAATTAGCAAACAGATCTAGAAAAGTTGAGTGAATTCTTAAGTCACACAGTGATGACTAGTCAAAATACAGGCTCTAACCATAGGCTCTGTCTTCCAATGTGAAGAATGTATTCTTGGAAAATCCAATCATTTGCCTAGTCACTTTATCAGAAACTACTGACATAATCCAAGATCTACTTATCTCCTTGAACGAATTACTCCATTCCAAATCTTTCAGTTCAGTGTGGCCATACGACAAAGTTCTAGTTAGTGGAATGTGAGCAAAATGATGTGAAAAACTTTTGGAACTAGACTGTGTAATACCCTGTGGATGTTGGTGCTTTGTAGTCTTATTGTCATGTGGCTGAGGGAAATTCAGTTACTAAGAAAATGCTGAAGGCCACCTGTGGAAAATGAGAGACGGCATCATGCTTGACCTCAAGTGACTGTGAAGAGGATCACATCCTCCTTTGTTCAGCTGCCCAGTGCTGTTGGTTGAACATGGAATAAATTTTGATGCTGCTTGAGACATCTTTATTCTGATGTCTATTTTTTTTCTTGCTGTTTTTTTTGCTGCTGCAACTAAAAGAATTGACAGGAACAATCAGAGCAGAAAAAGTTTATTTGGGGGCTCAAGGTTTCAGAGGTCTCAGGCATAGAAGGCTGGCTCCATTCTTTGGGGCTCAAGGTGAAACAGAAGGCCGCATCAGAAGGGTGTGGTCGAATAAGTTGTTCAAGGCATTACACAAGGAAGCAACAGGGACATTCCAATCATTAGATTCAAGCGCACGCCACAAAGGCACCCCCCCCCACCCGGGACCCACCTCATCTAACCACACCCCACCTGCCTCTAGTTAACACACAGTTAATTCTTCTCAGGATATTAATTCTCTGATTGGGTTAAGGCTTCCATAACTCAGTCATTTAACCTGCTTGCCTTCTGACATTTTCTCAATCTTGAGCTTTTTGGGGGGGGGGGGCATCTCACATCCAAACCATGACATATACCACTTGTCTCACTTTATTCGTGTGACCCTGCTTAGAATTACAATGGTTACAGTCCATCAGCCTCATCTGCCTATTCCTCATTTACCTGACCTAGAGGTGTTTGATTTCTTCCCTCTCTTCATATGGAGAAACTGCATAGTGACTTAGACCTATGTGTTTGGGATGACTCAAGGTGCCATAGACACAGTTCAGTAAGGGCCACATATCAGCATTATTCTCAGCTACTTGGAGTAGCTGAAATAAAAAACTCTGTGTTGAGCTGGAGCGGTGGCTCAGCAGTTACAGTGCTTGCCTGTGTATGTGGGGACCCAGGTTCAAGCCCCAGTACCACATGCACAGCTGGGTGTTGGGGAGGCACAGGCCAGATGAATAAAATGGATGAAGTTGATTCTTTTTTTTCTCTCTCTTACTCTATCCTTCTCTCTTAAAAAACAAAACAAAACAAAACTATGTTGCCTATTTAGGTAAAATGGTAGTCATTCCAGAGGAGAGTCTACTATAATTTTACCTAAAGTGATTATGTTCAAATGCATGTAACCTGGTGTTTTGATCCATGCAGATTTTTAATCATAAATCTAAAAATGATAAGATTATAACTAAATGCTCTCCCACACCAAATGTAGCTCATGAAACATGTGGGAACTGAGTACAGATATATACCTGCCTGAAAGAGCAGAATTTCTGTATGTTAACAGAGAAATGAAGTATTATCTTCTTAAAGCAACCTGGTAGTCACTTTTTGTGAATGAAGAAAACTTCTGGCATATAAGAATTTATCACTGGCCCCACAGTTACACTGTTTCTGCAGACTTCTTAATTTCAAGGATAACTTTGGTAGCCTCTCCTATAAAATTACTGAAAACTGTTGATACTGATATGTTAAACAGCAACTCTATGTTAACAGTAATAATTAAGCAGTTAATTATATACAGAGACTGATTTAACTTACTATGCATGGTTCATAGTAATATTGAATCCCACTTGCAACCTTATGAAACCTCCTTACAAGGAATCTGGGGCACAGAGAAAATGAACACACATAAATGGAGAGATAGGATGTAAAATCAAGAGGTTTTGATACCAAAGTCCACAATGTTAATAGTCAGGCTTTCCTGTCACTTAAGGATGGTATTTTTAGTTAAGGACTAGAGAAAATATGTCCATTCTTCACACATCATTTCCTTAAAAAAATAGTTCTTATCACACAGCCCCTAATACGTGTGGGATTCCTCACTTAGAAAAGATCGTTGATTCTGCTCTCATTTTCTCTGTGGGGAACAGACTTAAATTGGTACTTACAGAGGGAGAAGAGGGCTTTGAAACCACCTGGATGTTATCTTGCTCTTGGCTCCCTTCTGGAATAAAGCATTCGCTGTGACTTTGGTGTCAGGGCATAAGAAAGTCTTTGTTATGGTATGTCTGAGTAATTTCTCTTTGGACTGCAGAATAAAACATCTTTACTGTTGCTTTCGGGACATCAGTTGTCCGGCTTTTCTAACTTTCCTAGCCCAATCCTCACCAGTCCTTCATGCAATAAACTTTAATTTAGGTATGATTCAGGTATGTTTGGGAAATAAGGAACCTAATGGAGCGTAAGGGAAGATATTTGTTGAATATGATTATTTGTTTTGAGTCCAACTCTTTTCAATTTATTAAGCTATTTTAAATACTGAACAGTAGTTTGTTTCTTTCACTTTTTTTTAACAATTTGAAGATACAATTTCTATTTGAAATTCTCAGAGAATAGCTAATCAAAATATATCAAACAAGAATCAGATGTACTTAAATATCTTTCAAAATACTAATTTTTTTCTCTCCCTATCTCATCCTCCCACATCTTCTCTCCTCCCTTCCCCACTACATGTCTATGGTTCCCCTAGATTATGTGTTGCTATGCCCTTGGTGGGCCCAATACATGAGTTTGACAACCTTTCATCCAAGCCTGAGTATTGCTCCAGCCTCTACAAATTAAGGAAAACATTCCACCCTTAACTCTCTGAGTTTGGCCAACTTCGCTCGCATGTTTTCTTCCATTGCCATCCATTTACCTTCAAAGGTAAATGCAATGTCATTGTTTCTAATAGCTGACTATATATATTTGCATACGTATGTATATACATATTACATACATATTACATATGTATGCATGTATGCATGCATATATATTTTCAGAGATTTTGGATTCATTCATCCAGTAATAGGCATCTGAGTTGATTCCATAATTCAGCTATGATAAATTGAACTGCTATGAATTTTGATATTTCTGTATTGCTATAATAAGATGATTCCAGCTCCTCTAGAAAAACAGTCAAAAGAGGGAATAACTGGGTCATATGGAGGATCCAACCCTAATTTTATGAGGAGTCTCCACACTGCTTTCCAGAGTGGCTGTACTAGTCTATAGTTGCACCAACAGTGTGCTAGTGTTCCTATATACCCAAAACCCCTGAAGTTTTATTACTATTTGTATTCTTCAACTTTGCTGGTCTGAGTGCTGTGAGGTGAGATCTTAATGTAGTTTTGATTTCTATTTCTCTGATTACTAGTGATCTGGAACACTTTCTCAAGTTTTTAATATCAAAGACAAAAACTAATTTCTGCCATAAGATGAGAACATTTACCAACATTTTTATGGCTTTGGGGGACCAGAGGAGCAAAACTCAGTTTATTTTAATGTTATAAGGGGGAGCTTGGTCTTGGACCTATTGTTTATGAAATAAAACTGGCTGAAACAAATACTTTGATTTTATGGTTCTAAAACACTAAGTTGTACACTTACACATATGCATGTTGTCATCATAAAAATTTAAAGCCGTCTAATATTTACAATGCCCTGTGTAAGATAGTTGTCATATGGTATATTGCTCAATAGTTTAAGAAATAATGAGTAGATTCTTAAACTGATACTTTCAAGTGATGATGTTGGTGTAAACAAACCTTTCCTTAACAATAATGTTTTACGGGCTGGAGCAGTGGCTCAGTGGTTTCGGAGCTTGCCTGGCAAGCATGAGGACCAGGGTTCGAACCCCAGCACCATGTACACAGCTAAGTGTTGGAACAATGAAGGCCACATGAAAAACTAAATAAAGTTGTTTCTCTCTTTCTTTGTCTCTCTCACTGTCCTTCTCTCTTTAAAAAAATGTTTTATCTGGAGATTTTTTTATTTTTATTTTGAAAGGTAGTATTCTCTACACACCTTTTAAAAGACAGGAATACATTTAGGTTATAACATTTTCCGGAAGTTGTTCAAGCATATTCTGTCTTTTGGTTGTGTCATTTCTCTCCTTTCTTACTCTTCCTTACAGAATATGGCTGCTTCACAAAAGGATATTTCTAAGAACCTATCTGGTAAATGAATAAAATATTGTTTAATTCAAATTTTCCAAATTTCTGAGCAGTTCCTCTACTGTAGTGGTATCTCAACAAAAGGGCTGACTGCATCAATAAATTCTTAGTTCCTGAGAAATAACAACTAGATAGTCATAGGCATAGCTTGAGTTGGAACATGTCGGAGGCCTTCCCTTTGTACATTAGTGAAACAATTTTTACTTTTATATTTTATTAATTTCCCCTTTAAATCACATTGTGTCTGTTTCTTCTTATTTTTCTTATTGTTCCCCAAATATTGTTTTTTTATTTCTTTATCATGATATCCATTGTTATCAAATTGTTTTTAGAAGTGTTTATAGATGTTCATTTACTGAAAAAAAAGTTCATGAAAAGAATTTATGAAATGACTTAATTAGACCACCTAACAATTTTTTTAAGAAAGAATATGTGAGAGAGGAAAAGAACTACTTATTTTTTAATCCTGTTTTTGTTTTTCCTCCACTTAGTTGTGTATGTGGTGCTAGCGATGAAATTCAGGTCCAGTGCATGCCAGGAAAGCACTGTACCATTGAACCACCTCTCCAGCCCCTGTGCTAGGAATTTGAAATAGAATTAGTGGTGGTAGGAGAGAAACAGTAGGCATTGAGACTGCCACCTAAGGGTTCAGAATATTGTGGAAATGACAACTCGAGGTCAAATTATCAAGCCAATCAGTGGAAATTAGTTGAGCACCATGGTATAAAGGAAAAATCAAATATTTTTCTATAAAATGCCAGGTGATAAATATTTTTAGTTTTACAGTTCATATGGTTTTTGTCACAGCTGGCATAACTCTGCCACCATACGCTGAAAACCACCCACCATAGGCAATGCATAAATTAATAATAATGGCTTTGTTATAATAAACTGTGCTTATCTACAAATGTAGGTAGCATGATACATTGGCCATGCCTGCAGATTTCTAAACCCCTGATATAAAGAAAAAAGGGCATAATTGTCCATGGTAAGAGGAGTGGAATGGTGAATAGAGAGTAATATAAAGTTGTCATTTACTGATCATTTACTCTGTCCCAATTGCTACCAAATTGACCATTTTCAAAGAAAATCCATTGTGAATTGACTCAAAGTAGATACTCTGCATACAAATGCCATGTTTCAGTCCTCAGGCCTCTGAGATTAGTTTTTTTGTGCATATAACAAAGAAAATTTCTGTAAATTTCAGACATTTTAGAGTTCATTGTGTGTATCCCTGTGGTTAGTTATCGTATTCAAGTAGAATGAGTAGAGAGTGAGTCTCAGAAGATGCTCTAGTGGTTGGTTCCATTGGCACTTGGACTTTCTAGCTTCACACTCTGTAGTTCCCAATTAGGATCTCAACCCCCAGGTGACCATGATGGTGCCACTTTCACTCCTGCAAAAACCCAAGTGTGCAATTTATTGATTCTAGGTCAACAACATTATTTTTCAATGTAATGGAAGGCTGTTGGCTTCCTCCTAGGGTTTTCAGTAACATTGATTCATCACTAGAGCACTGAACTCTGTGTTGGGGAATCATATCATATAGACAGCAGCTTTATGCATGATCTTATCTGCTTGCATAATAATCCGCATTGCATGGATTATAACAATAATGTTTAAGCTAATCATGTATTTATAGCTATTCTCTAGGTATCCAATATAGTCTCATAAATCACTGAAACTATTATACACGTCCATGTAAACTGAAGAAATTGTCTAATGGTTTGGCAGATAAACCATTTTACTGAACAAAAGTGCAATTCATTAAATATTTGTCATTATTCTTAGAGTTGAAACTAACCTGGTTTTAGATAACTATCTTTGAAATAATACCTGTTTCATCAAGCTTTCCTGATGACTCAAATGACTTACATTTTCTCTCTAATCATCCCTCAAATCTTCTGTTTATCTCCTTCAGAGCATATCCTATTTTGGCTGCTATAACAACCTTCCACCCTGGTAGATTATAAGTACCATGTGGTTGGAATTATTCTTGCTCATTCACATCCTAATTTTTTGAAGTATTTAGTTCAGCTTTAAAAATATTCTCAGTGTATTATGTTTAACTTGGGTTATGAAGGGTCGCAGAGGCCTAAAACTTGGAGTCAAGTCCTCCCACATTGCTTGGCAACATGAGAAATCACCAGTTGTAACTGTTATTTCTGTTGTCTGATCTGTGTCTCTGTTGCCAAGCAAATAGTCAACCTAATGTCAAATGTATCAACTGAAGAAGCCTTTATAATAAGGATTATTTTAATTAGCAATTGTGAAATGTGCAAAAATAGCTAAAGGTGTTAATAAATAAATTTTAATTATAGTAAATGTGGTTTTTTCAATTTTCTCCTAAGCAGTTTTTTTTTTTACTTTTATATAACTTTGTAATGTTTGGGATACAGGATGGGTACATACAAGTGTGTATAATATATAGGCATATATGCATATATATACTTGTGTTGGAAATGAATGAAATCTGTTATATGACATGTGAACCCTGTAATCCAGTTGATAAGTTTACTTATGGGAATATTAGTTAATTCTGAGAATATTATGCATGTAGATTGGAATTGAATGATTAATTGAAAGATAATGAAGAGAAAGGTTTCTCACTGTTGGAGTATGAACTGCAGATAAGGAGAGCCAGAGAAGTGTGTTATGGATTAGCATTGGAGATATCAATATGAACTAAAATTCATGTTTAGCATAATACATAATATAAGCACAAGTGGTTACATATAAAATATCTGCAGGAACATGGATGTATAAGTTTTTATGCACAAATATATATAAGCTGAAAGGGCCTATAGAACAACACCTCAGTAGCAAAGAGAACATTAGTATCCAAATAATGTTTTCTAATACTCTAATAAAATGAATCAATAATATTTGGAAAAATGGTTGACTCCATGATCAGAGCAGGAAATAAACTACGTAAGCCTAGAGCATATTTGAGTGCCAAACGTTAAAAAAAAAAAAACTACTCAAAAAAGTATAAAAATATAAGGCTGTTAAAGGAACATAGGAGTCAACTGGAAGAGTTCTCTATGGTTAAAGCTAGAGTGATTTAAGCAACAAAATAAAGTACTAGTGGTTCAAAATCAAAAGTATAAAGCAGACCCAAGAGTCCATACTTACATAAATATATAATTCAATAAATAAGGAGGAGATATGAGACAAATGTCCCCAAATTAGATGTAATTTTTATAAGTAGTCTGCCCTAAAGAAAGAGAATGCAATTCCCTAGTTTTTAAATGTGGCCATCATGTAGTATCTTACTTGCCATGAGTACCATATTAGAAGGAAGTGGGAAGTAATATTACAGTACAGAAACCTAACAAGCCTTGTACCTGAGTCAGGGGATCAAGGCCAACATCAGTGACAAGTCGTGTTGAATTTTGATACCTTTGATGAGATATGATGAAAATGATAATTTATTGCCAATGACTTTCTCCAAAATATTGACATCCTAGTCTAATCATGATCAAAATAATAGCCAAATCCCAGTGAGGGATATATTATACATGTTCCACTCATAATCCTCAATACTGTCAAGGTCATTAAAAATTAGGAAAATCTGAGAAAATGTTCCAGCCAAGAGGATCCTAGGTTCACAGTAGGACTACATGTGATGTGTGTCCTAAACAGGATTATGGGATAGTAGGAAAAAACTAAAATAATATGAATAATTTATGGACCCAAGTTGATACCAATGTATCAATATTGATTCATTGATTGAACCAAATTAACTATAGTAATGACAGATACTAACATATCTGTTGTCTGTAGGATATATGGGGACCCTCTGTGTAATCCTCACAATTTTCTGTAAGATCAAAGTTTATTTAAAAAAACTATCAAGGTTAATGACTTTTTAGGCATAAGGAAACATGTCTGAGCATGGACTTGACCTGGCATGAATTTTCTTGAACAAATCTGGCTTGTCAGAAACATGGAATTTAAGCAAATTCTTTAAATTTCAATATAAAAGAAACCAGTATGCGGAGGAATTATAACCCAAACCATAATTTAAAATGATATGCACATACTTCAGTGTGGTAGCACAAGGCTCTGGAGGCTGAGGTAGGAGGATCCCAGGTTCACAGCCAGCTTCTGTAACTTAGGCCCTAAACAATAGAGAAAACTTTCTCAAAATAAAAAGGTTTGGGGCTGTGGCCCAGGGTTTTCATGCCCCTGAGCTCAACCCCTGGTACCCTCAGACTCCAAAATGATACGCATATAAAAGATCTGTCCTTGCTTTTCACCATTCATTTAAAATGTGCATAGTAGGTTGATCATATCTTCCAGCTAGACTTTTTCCCTCTTGATTGTAGTATTTGGAAAATCCTATAGTCATATTAAATGATATTATTTCATTTTCAAAATAGTATTGCTGGCATATAGATATAAATTTGTATTTACCAAAGTATTGTTTCCTTCATCATTTTAAAGAATTTATTTTACTTTTTGTGTTGTTACTTCAGGATTTATTAGAGATATATTAGTTCATCTTAAATTTAATACTTTTAACATACCATTTATAGTTCAAGACATTGAAAAAGATTAACTATATTTCCCCTTTACCATGACCTTTGCACAGTTGTTAATATATATGCCTACAGTTGTGAAACCTATGGTCCCTTGTTATTATTTTTGCATTACAAATCATGATTCTTCCATGTATGCCCATGTAAATACCATCTCCTCTCATTTGAATCTTTATTCTGGATTTTTTTTCAGCCTGAAGATACAGCTTATATTTTTCTTTAGGAAGACTGAAGACAGCCAATTATTTACATTTTTTATTTCTCAAAAATATCTGTTTAAATTGTCGTACAGTTTTAAGAAATTTAATTGAGGATTTGAGTTTTTGTATAATCATAAATGCATATATAGTAACAATGCAATATGACCCTGATCGTAATCAAGAATCACCCCCACATCACCTGCATCCCAGTCTCTTGACTCTTCTATATTTCCCCCCATAACAGATATAAATATCTTTTTTAAGGGGCACTTACTTGGGGTTTTGTGCTCATGATGGTTTAAAAATACTATTTCATTTTCTTTTGATATCCATAATTTTCAATAAAGTTTGACCAACCTCGTACTGCTAAGCACATGAAAATAATTTTTCTTTGGATGATGAAAATTTGACTATTATATACCTAGGTGTGGGTTCCTTTGTGTTTATCTGACATGTCTTATGTTGAGTTTATTTAATCTGTTAATAGATTTTCTAAAATAAACTTTTGCAGTTTTTTAAAACAAGCATTTCATTATTCTCCTCCAGTTATTCTTTCCTACAGAGTTATAAGTAAATGTATTTTCAACTTTCGACTGTCCTACATAGTTAATACATTTTGTTTTGCTTTCATCATTTTTTCTTTTGTTTTATATTTTCTATTAATCTGTTTTGAAGTTTATTGATTTTTCTACTGTTCTTCAACCTACCCAACATGTTGTTAATTCCAGACATTTTATTATAAATCCTAGGATGTCCATTTTATACCTTCTTTGATTTTTTTTAAAATTCTGGTATAGTTCTCTATTTTACAATTAATTCCTCTGTATTCTTTTAATGGTTTAAAATTACCAATATCATAATCAATTTTGTAATTTTATCTGTTAAATTCAGTATCTCTATAATCTGTGAGGCTGTTTATATTATTTTTTTTCATGGTGATTTAACATACTTCACTGCCTCCTACCTCTTCAAATGTCTCACTTTTATTCTATACATAAACTTACATACAAAATATGCATATTTAATGTTTTTCTCCACTAGAAAAAAAATTTAGCTTGAATTTTATTGGAAAATATGAAAGCTGTCAGCTTAATCCAGTCAGTGTTTGGGGAGGGTCAGAGCTGGAGTGGAATTTTCACTAGGTAAATTAACATCTCTGATTTTTTTCTTTTTTCTTTTCATATTTTTTAAGAGAGAGGGACAGTGAGAGACAGAGAGAGAGAGAGAGAGAATCAGTTCCACTCAGATTTTCATGTGTCCCCCATCACTCTGAGACCTCGTTGAGTAACATCTCTGATTTCTGATGTTTCAAATATGAGTCTTCTTATTTTAGTGTTCTTACATGCCTTTGCTTTCTAGGTCCTACAAGATTTCAGGAAACCTCATGTGGCCTTTCTAGCCAGTTATCTAGAATCCAGTGCCTCTCCAAAATTCAGAAAACTGTTTCATTAGCGGTATTGTTTAAACTTTTATTTTCAACAACTGTAACATATATAAGCTTCAGTATATTCTCTTAGGAAGATTTTCTTCCTTTGATATGTCTAATCCATAGACCATGCCCAGACTCTGAAAATATACTTGTGAAAGCAGCTATCTGGTAACCTTAGCTACCCTTTCTGAAGTCCTGGCTGATAGCTTTAAAATCTAGTTTTTATCTACTGCTCTCTAGTCTTTAAAAATATGAAATTTTTATCTTACCTGTGTTTCCTGTGAGGTAAGACTGATGACCTTCCATTAACTGTTATTTCTACCTGCAAGTGGAATTAGATAATGCTATTATGTCATATTCTACATGTTCATTGATTGCAGAAGGTATTTTATAATAATAAAAACTAAAATGATCATATAAGCAGTGTCTAATAGCTGAAAAGTAAATGGAGAGAGAAATTGTTATGTTTGGGTTGGGTGGGTAAAAAATTTGCTATTGCATGCTTTCTCTTTCTTTTTCTTTAAGATGCAAATATTTCCTTCTCTTCACCTGGCTTTCAGAACACCTGTAAGATTCATTAATTTATTTTAAAAAATCAAAAATCATTTAGCCCTATGATGAGACAGAAATTATACAATGCAGGAAAATAATACTTAGACTTAAGGGCTGGTGCAGTGGCACAGCATTTAGGGCATTTGCCTGGCATTTGTGAGTATGCAGGTTTAAACTCCAGGACTACATACATAACAAAGTATCTGAGCAATGAAAGGCATGTGAAGAACTAAATAAAATGGATTCTCTCTCTCTCACTGTCCCTCACTTGGTGTATGTATGTATATATACATATATATATATACATATATATATATGTATATATATATATATATATATATATCTTTCCAATGTCTCTTTAAAAATAATAAAATTAATAAATAATATTAAATAACATTAATAAGGTAGACTTACCTTTTTACAACTATCTTACAAATTGGTAGAGGATATTAGCACAATATTTACATGTAGGAAATCCTTTCTTACACCACTATTGATATAAAGCAGAAGTACAATGATTGGTTTCAAGTCTCTGCAAGAATTTGTTGATGCTTGGTGATATTTTAAAAGACATTTACACCGATAGGGTATGAGAAGAACCAGCATCTTTGCTCTACCTAATTTTCTCTCTTGTTTCTTTTATAAAAAACTATCTAAAATTGAAGATACCTTCCTAAATGGTGTTCTAGGGTGTTAGCATTTTGAGAGCTAATAAAAGTCACTCTTTAGCAGTGGTAACACTTGCCTGGTATGTGCAAGGATCCAGGTTTGAACTCCAACATCACATAAACAACTAAATGTCAGAGAAACAAAGACCGGATGAAAAAATAAATAAAAATGGATTCTCTATCTGTCTATCTTTAAAAAATAGTCACTGTTCTAATTCTGCGATGGACATAGTGTTAAAGCCATATATCTATCAAGGAAGGGAAGACCTAAAAATGAGAGAGAAGAAAGCCTAGTGCGGCTGTTACAGTAACATATGTAGAGAGACTTATATTCCAGAACAATGTCTCACTAAAGCGCTTTCTCTCTCTCTCTCTCTCTCTCTCTCTCTCACACACACACACATACACACACAAATTTAAATGGAGAAGAATTTTCTTTTTTCTGCCACTTAAACTAATACAGTTTTCTTATTAGTTTGCAGAGTTGGTTGCTCAAATAAATTGAGTTATTCAAAGTGCTTAAGACTGTCTTTATCATAGCCAATTCCCAGTACATGCAGCTATTATGAGATAAGAGAAGTAATGTAAAATATTTCATCATTTCATCATGTGTTAAAATTCAGACTGCCGGGGCTGGAGTGGTGGCTTGGCTGTCGGAACTATTGCCTGGCATGTGCAAAGACCCAGGTTCAAACCCCAGTACCACATATACAACTAAGTGTCAGATAAACAAAGGCTAGATGAAAAAAATAAATGATTTTTTATTTCTGTCTCTCTCTCAATCCCTCCCTCCCTCTCTCTCCCTGTGTGGTCTTAAACCTGATTTCTCCAACAATTAGCAATCAACCACATCGATCATAAAGGGACAATCTTTGACTTGGATAGTTGTTGAGGTATGTTAGTACATGTGCACATGACATGACACAACATCATTTTTTGCAGATGCCCTTCCTGGGGTTTCCCCTTGGCCAGTACCTCGAGTGTGCATTAAAAGTCAGGTGAGGATTGTAATGCTGGAGTAGAAGCCCTCCTCACTCCAAAACCAGAGAGCCAGTTGGAAGGATGTGGGTTTGCAGCTGAGGAACAGAGCTAGGAGCTGCAGCACCTTCAAGGGTTGGTGTCTACAACCCCAGCATACAGTGCAGCCCACAGTGGGACAACACACCTGGTGTTCCTCCCACCTGTCCTGTTTGAGCACCAGAACCCTGTTGACCTAGGACTTCAGTGCAGCTCCACCCTGTGTGGTGGCAGTTTGGCTTGCAAACACAAACCTGCACTGGACACAAGCCCAGCCCAGGCAAAAGGCAGTGGGTGCCCCCTTCCTCTAGAAAACAGATACAGAAGAGCTAAATTTGGTGATTTGGGTTCTTCTTAGGTTTCAGGGTTTCCAGAAAATTCTTCATGTCTGGAACCTGGTGGAAACCTCCTTGTTTAAGCTGAACTTATAAATTGACTTTACCAAAGAATAAGCATTAGGGCAGGTCCAAAATTGGCTATAGTTAGGCTCCTCATGGAGACTTCTGTCAGGCTGTGCTATTTTATGTTATGCTTTTAGTGTGTAGCCCAGTGTAGGAACAGGCTATCTCAAGTATGTCAAGGCCAGATGCACTTTGTTTCAGTGTCTATGCTCAAGATCTTAAGAGGTGAGTATGAACCCACTAATGTAACCTGTTGTTGGCAGTGTGCCTTCTTTGGACTGTCTATAAAAAAAGGACTGTGGTAAAGACTCTGGTTGGGGGAAGCACAGCGGAACTGGCTGAAGGCTGGCCAAGTGGTACTGCCACCCTTAATAAGCATGTCTACTATTCCAACTGTCTTGCATCTTCTTCCACTTGCCAAGATCCCAAATCTATTTTCTGGATCTCACCTTCCATAGGACAATAAAACAGTTTTGATGGCAAAAGCTCAAGACCATTTAAAAATTCAGAAAGAGCTCTAGACCATCAGGCAAGAGACTGTGGAAACCAAAGATGGCTAAATATAAGTAAAACTGAAAGATCAGTTAAGTTTTGAGACTCATGCTGTCATATGCAATGATTATTAAGCAAAGTAGTTTCCATTATTTGCATATGAAATTTAATTATTAGAAAACTTCTTAGAAAAGTGTATATTACGAGTTGTACTGGTTTCTAGATCTTTAATTATAAAAATCATGAACACTTAAAAGTAGTAGTCTGCATATTATGGTTTCCCTTGGTATGCAGATAAAGATTGCTTTAAGTCAAATGCATTTTTAGTATTGACATTTATGTCATGAGAACATACATAGGATTTCCCCTTATTATTCCTCCTTCATTACATGAGCCATGATTTTATAACTCTTCTGAACACTGGATTAATCAAATATGTAAAAGAAAATTTCTTTCTGCTCAGGTATTTCGGACTTTGCACCTACTTCCTACCTTACCTAGTATCCTTTCCATGTTGTGAACTCAACTATTAATCTTCCAATTTGAATTTGAATCTTATTAAACTGAGTTACTTTCCTTGTACTTTAAATAACTTAAAGTTTCTGCCTTAAAATGAAAGATTTCAAAACAAGCATGTATATCTCTGACCAAGCAGCAAAGGACTTACAATGTTTGAGCTATAAAATATCAATAATCTCTTACATCTAGTCCATCTCTTAAAAGAATAAGAAAAATATACCTTTGGCTAATCAATAACACCATTAAGAACTGGCACCAATAACTCCTACCCTCTTTGCCCATCCCTGTTTGCTTCTAAGCAGTAGGGCATATTGGGGTTATAATGTGGCAGGCACTGATGTCTAGGATAATGTTAATATAAGTAGTGATTGCTAATTGTTTGAGTACCCTAACGTTTTACTGTGCCCAGAAGAAGTAGTCAGTCTCTAAAAACTATTGCTGCCCTAGAATCCCTGCTCCCTTCATATGTACAGCTTAACTTTTCATTATTTACATACAGGATGAAGGGAGGAAAATTTCTTTTTCCTTGTTTTTTTTTTTTTTTTTTTAAAAAGATGTTAAATTTGTTGCAACCTTATCTATCTAGTTTCATGGGAATTTTTGCATGTAATAGTTTGAATCTGGACTGTTCTTCAAAGGCTTATGGGTCCACAGCTGGTGGTGCTGTTGAGAATTGGTGGAAATTTCAGGAGGTGGGCCTTGTTGGAGGAAGTCATCCCTGTGTGGGTCATGGAGGGGGGCATACATCATCTCACCCACCCACACACCCTGCCCTTTCCTCACTCACTGTTTCTGGCAGCTATGAGGTAAGCAGTTTTGTTCCCCCTTGACCTCTGAGGATGTTCTGCCTCTCCACAGTTGTATAAACAATGCAGCCAAACCCTGAGGGACCAAAACCTTTGAAACTGAGTCACGATGAATCTTCCGTCCCTTTAGGTTGATTTTCTCAAGTTTTGTCATAGTGATGGAAAACTTACTAGCATAGTATATAATTTGTAAATTTAAATGGGTGTTGGGTGTGTAAAGTTCCTTTATGGAGGAAATGAATAAAAACCAAAGTATATAAAGAAGTTCTAGTTTAGCTCATTTGTCATGTGTATAACTTTGGCAATTAGTTTATAATCCAATATTGAATTTTGCCCCCTCTTTAGAAGGTGATAATTCCTATCCAGATGGGTTTTCTGAAAATCTGATACCTGTTTAGGAGAAAAAATCCAATGTGATTATAATGCTTTGTTTGAATGCCTGGCACAGCCCTTCTCTTTGCTCCAAAAAACCCCAAGGCCAAGACCAATTTAGGGGCTCTCATCATTTGAAGCTAAAATTTCCTCTCTCATTAAATAACCCTCTCAATGTCTTCAGGGTCATAGGCATCACACACCCACTGAACCTGCCCAGGCTTTAAAAGGGAAAGTCATTGCTAAGAAGACTACTGATTTCCATAACATCTGCATTAGAGTTGCAAATGTATGGTAATCACAAACTGCCTGTCATTTTTCTCAGAAACTTTGAATGGAACTCTGAATTCCTTCCTTTATCTGTCCTTTTCCTCTACAGGTAGATGCACTGCAGTTGTATCAAATGACATAATGTGTAGCCTTAGTTGTTCTGTATGGAGCTTTTGCTAGAATTAGAAGAATGTGCATAGAATCTTTAGTCTAGAAGACAATGTGCAGGGATTGTGACACCCGAATAAGATTTCTGTGCTTCCGCTCCACTCTGGCATGGTGTGCTATGCTCTGATTCATTTTCATATGTTGAGACACAGTGTTATAATACATGTATTTAGTGTATCTTTACTTCCCAGACATTCCAGAGTTTCACTCTACCAATAGCACATTAACTTTTCCAGAATCCTTATTAAGCAGGTGGTAGGGATTAGTATTGCTTAGTATCTTTTTTCGCATTTTATACTGGAATTAACAGAAATGCTTCTCATTGCTGATTCATTTATAATAGTCATCAAAAGAAATCATCTCCATTCTTTGATTCCTCTTAATATTATATTTTTGTGTTCTGTATATGGTGTGGATGGCCAATTATTTTCCATGAAGTTTCTTCCTTGAGTTGACATGACTAATCTTAATTTTCCCATAAATTGAGGGTCCAACTTGAGCAAGAGGTTTAAATTTGTTTTCATGTTTTAGCTGCTCTCTGTTAATTTTCTCATGGAGTAAGCATTATGGTTCCTGTTGCATGGAAGAACAGCTCAGTGACATGGCCAGGGAGATTATCTTTCCATTTAGGCTGCTAAAACAAAGTGTTATAAGATTTTTCAGTTTTACAGAATTTGAATTATTCTAATTGTTAGTATTTCTAGCTACACATAGTCAGTGGTTAGTATATTGGACATAGCAGTGTGCCCACTATTGATTGCCTTCATCTGACAGCCAGCAGCATACAAAATTCAGATCTTTATACATTCTGTGCTGAGTGATTCTAAAGCCTAATACACTGAAGTTTTAAATGGGTGTTGGGTGTACAAAATTTCCTATATGAAGGAAAAAAGTAAAAACCAAAGTATATAAACGAGTAAAAAGACTCACTTTGCCATGAGTGAGGACATCCTTAAATCCAGCATTCTTTCTCTGGACATTTGCCTTCTCCTCACCCTCCTTTGGTGACTGAGAGGTCTGCCGTAGACTTTGGAGCTCCTGTATAATATGAACTTGTCTTTGAAGCCTCAGAACAGTGTCTGGTTTGTCAGGTTTCCACACATGTCTATCAGATAAGAGCAGCCATTCTTCTTAAATAAGTCCCTTCAGTTGGATTCTTATTGAGAGGTAAGGAAATCTGAGAATTTAGGGCCAATGACCTTTAGAAAGCATGAATCTGTGTTTTCTAAGTGTGCTACTTGTAATTTCATATTGTGTGAGATTATTTAAAGGAACACAATAATGTACCATGATGTACTACTTTATTTTACTATTACTTTATTTAATTTTGTTACTAAAACTTATTTCGATGGGTATCTTTAAGATAATATTTGCATGATATATTTTTTTTCCTATTTTGTCTCTTGTGATACTAATAATGGCCACTCAGTAATATTGCCTGGAAAGTGGCATGGGGAAATTGGATCACTTCCAAATGTGTCCTTTAAAGTTTTAAATATATATAACATGGGAGTACCCGTGTCTTATTTCCTTTTCAGCAGACTAAATTGTCTATGACTCTATCTCAAAATGAAAAAGTAATTCACATTTTCCTGCCTGGTAGCCTAAAAAACTAAATTAAATAACATCCAGAGGAATGAGGGCTAAAGGGACAAGGGACAAGCTTGCAGCTTTGGGTGGAGCCTGGAACTGCCAGAAACAGGTGGACATTGATTTGCAATTCAGGTTTCTTTATTCTTAGTTCCCATGACAATCTAACTTGAATTTTTTTTAAGTAGATCCAGAACTTATTTTCTGACTCAGATTTGATCTAAGCACATATTAATGGAGATATAAAAGGATATATGTTAGTATATTTTTCTCTGAGTTCACCATCTGGTTGGTGAGATAACTTGGCTGGTTCTTTGAACAGTAGAAGAGTAAAAATAATCAAATTAATTAATTTTAATTACACTTCTTAGGCCAGTGTTTGAGGCTCTGTCCCTAGATGAGGTGTATTTTGCCAATTCAGTACAAGAGAAAACTAGGTCTACTCTAAATCCCTTCCATCTTGTTTAAGTACCACAGATGTGTGTGTTTCCACAAATGACTGGTATAAACATTTACTCCCACTGAGGAATTGTTTTATGTTAGTTGAGCTGCCTTCGAGGAGCCATTTTTTAAAGACTTTAGTCTGTCACTTGTCAGTGTGTTCTTTTCTGTGACTGTCCCAGGCCTTGTCAAGTGGGGGAGTCATTTATTCAAATCTGATTGAATAAATGAAAGAATGGATGACTGCCGCTTAATTGCTTTCTTTACTCTGACATCTTGCTTTTTCACAGTCATGTTGGGGAAGAGTTTAGGATTGGAAATGGGTCTTTGTACGAAAGCCACTGAGAGACAGAGCAAGAAGATACATAAAGATGTGCAATGATTTGACATTAAGCTATTACTGTTGACTTTAAATTAGCACTGTGGCTAATGGAAAACCTAATCAATATTGCTTTTAGTCAGTTATGGGAAAACTACCACTTACTCATTGAATGGATGCATAATCTATTATTAGTATGAACAGCCTCAAATAAAAATATTAGTCACTGGGGCAATTGTTGGAACTTATGTTCATATCCAAGTGATATTAAAATACCAAAATGGGGCTGGTGTAGTAGCTCAGTAGTAGAGCACTTGTCTGGCTTGTGCTAAGATCTAGGTTCAGTCTCCAGCACCACATACACAACTAAGTGTTGGAGAAACAAAAATCAGATGGAAAATTAAATAAAATTGATTCTCTTTCTCTCTCACTCTCTTAAAAAAAAAGTGTGGGTTGTAAGCAATGGCACAGCCATGCCTGCAGAGTCTTTTCTAATAATTCTTCTGCCCCACAAAACCAAGAGCTGGGCTATAGCTCTCCTCCAGTTTGTCTAAAACAGGATTCTGTTTTACTTTGACTTAAATTTACAATTTCCTTTTGAAAAGTTTGAGGGAAAGCATCTTGCAAGAAACAAATCATCTGTTGAACAAAAAGACTGTCAGGGCAGGGTAAGCTATTTTCTATCACACTGGGCCTCCTGTGAAGTTTTCTCTCAATTTAATTTATATTTAAATCAAAGACTTTTTTCAACGTAAAAACAATGTTTCTCCCTTTTTTGTGAAAATGTAAATGGAATCCAATTTTGCATTTTCAGATTCACCCCCCCATATATACACACATCAATCTGGAAAAAGACCTCTGAGTTCACTCTGCTTTCTTAACAAGAACATTACTATTATAAGATGCATTTTTAGAAATCAGTAAAATTATATGAAGGGCAGTAAAACCGCTCACTCATGTGGAGTCAGACTTATCCAGTTTATGAGGTCTATACAATTAATCATTAAAGGATAAGACATTTATAGCAATCACAAAAGCATTCTGTTAAGGTCAAGGTGGTTAATACTCAAGTTTGAGTAGCTTCAATCTTTAACTGGATTCTAGAACTCTGTTCCATGATGAGGGATGCGATTAAGTGTGGTTTGCTGTACAGCATCTCAATCACATTATATAAATTCCTGTAATCCTTTTTGTTTTCTTTTTTTAGAGAGAGGGACAGTGAGAGAGAGCAAGAGAATCAGCTTTATTTAGTTTTTCACGTGACTTTCTTTGCTCCAACACTGTTATGTACGTGGTGCTGGGGTTTGAACTGGCATTCTCGTGCATGCCAGGCAAGCACCATAATCGCCAAGCCACCACTCCAGCTCCTCTGTAATCCTTTTTTAAAACCCAGTTTCCTACTTCTTGACTTAACTTTCTGGGATGTCTTCAGTCTCACCTTCTCATTGGTAGACAATGGTCCTGATATATCCTAGCTTGAACAGGAGAATCCTGAACTAGGAGTCAGGAGACCCAACCCAGGGCTTGGCTATTGTTTTTCAGTTCTCTGATCTGGAACTGGTCACTTGACTTCTGTGACTTCCTCTTTTCCCATCTTTTTTTTTTTTTTTTAAAAAGATATACTACTACTGCTTCCTCACGGGGTTGGAGGGTGTCATAAGATATGAGAGCAACTGGCACAGGGGATTCTCTGCTCATACTAGGTGTGCAGTGCTTCTAAGTTGAATCTTTATGCACTTTTTTTAAAGTTGAAAAGGGTACTTTCAAACAATGTTTTCAAATAGAGGCCTCATGATTGCCAATGGAGCAAGTTTATGCTTCTCAGTTCATTTCTGACCTGTATTTGTGATCCAGCACTCTCAAGGTGTTTGGATTTGTGTCTGGAATAGCTTTGTTATGTTGTAGAAGGAACATTGGATTAGATTCAGGAAATCAGGTTTTTCTCCTGGTTCTGCTTCATATTAGCCAGTATAATTTTAAGCAAATCAGATCACTTAAATCACTCTCTGTTTGAGCACTAGTTCCTTGTTTGTCAAATAAGCATATAATCTTCAGTGTGGTAGGATTCTGCTTGGAAACGATCAAATTTAAGTCCAAGTTCTTTGTGCTATATAACGTTGTACAAAGACAAAGGCTAAGCATGCCTATATAGCATTTTTATAATAATAATCAGGATTATCATACCTTCATCATGGTGAGGAAGTTATGTATCAATAGGAGTAAAACCTTTTGCACATAAGGTATTGCACATAAGGCACATAAGGTATTCAAAACATCGTGATTTGATTTTGTTTTTCTCTAATTACATTCTCCAAGGTATAAATCTTCTGTATATTTTAACATAGTGTGGAATCATTTCTAAGATAGCTCTGTTTAATTTGTCTCCTTTTAGATGATTTAGGGAAATCTGTCTCATGGTGTTTTTATTTGTTTCGTTCTTTGTCCCTCCAATAGTCTGTGTGATAGGGCAAAAGACTTTAAAACACATATACTAGGAGCGGGAGATGAATGGCCAGGAAGAAAAATAAAGGATAAAGAAGTGAAAAAGGGAAAAGATAACGAAGAGAAATAGCAGAAGGAGAAAGAGATGCAGGAGGTGGAGGAAGAAGATGCTGAAAAAATCATCTCCTGATACTCAGCAGTGTTTTTGACAGGGATGTTGAACATGTGAATTCAGGGTGCACATGGCTTACTGTAGCAGTCTTCTCCACTGGAACCAGAAGTGGATGGTTTCTCCTGTGTCAGGCTCCTTTTCTAATTTGTGCAATGTACATTTGAGACTTTTGAGAAGGGGCCTTTCCCGCCCTGTGTTACCCAACAGCCTGCTCAGACCTGGACATGCTAAGGATAGGTTTTGCATGGAGAAATTACAATGAGAGGACCTCCCAGAACCAATGCCTGGAGATTGTGACCTCAGGATTGTCTTCTTCCTGGGATATTATGGTCTTAGATGAAATATGAGGTCACAGAGCGAAAACCAGACATGGAGTTTGAAGGACCAGTGGAAGCTGCTGCCGGTCCTCCCCATCTGTCTTTCATTACTGGGTCACTGCTGCCTCCTCTTAATCTCTGTTGGTTTTATTTTATGTACATACATCCTAGCTTTGAATATGAAGCCTTTTGCTTGTAAACAGGAGTATGGAACATTGATACAGAAGTTGGCACTGGTTTGGCTACTAAGTTTCTGCATGATTTAGAATTAAGTCATTTAATATCTCTGAGCCTCAGCTTCCTCATATGCTGATGGGAGCACTCGTGACTACATTATTACTTACAGTGTTTTTGCTAGTATATATTGTCTCAACTTCATTATTCTGGAATCTTAGATCTGAGAGATTAGATGTCATCTTACACTTCCACTCATTAGCATCCAGAAAATTGAGCCTCTGGCTTTTGAATGAACTGTCCCAAGTGGGGAGTTCCTTTTCCCAGGATTAGCTGATTCTGTGTTTGGGGACCTAAAATTGTTTTAAAAGCAAGAAAGGCACATGGCTGATTTTTAAGAAAAAAAAAATGGTGACTCTGTAGTTTGCCCTCAGAACAGCTCTCAGAAACTAAGAACCAAGATTAACCCATGATGTGAGTTCAGACACAAACTGCGCTTTCTTCAGCACAGGTAGACCTTTGTGCCTCTGGTCCTGGGGCAGCAGTCTCAGGACACTACTGTAACAAAGGAGGAGCATCTGTGGATAATGTCACTCGCTTGTTAATCTTGCACCTCATGTGCACTGTGGAAATGATGAGCCACCCTATCTTGGTTCCTGTTTATACCAGTCTTCTGTGGTTTAGGGTTGAGGGTTCATCTCTGGTAAATATGAGCTTTTGGTAGTTAATAATGGTAAACACCCATATAATCTTCTCCCTTCTCCTTTAATATATTTTCAAATCCCAGAAGATTCTGAAGTTTGAATCTCCAATTTTTGTTCCAATAAATGATATAGGAATAGTGGAGGATTTTCTTGTGGAGAAATAATCGAAAGGTGTGAGGGATCATAACTGTGGAGGGTAAGGGAGCAACCCCAAATTCTCTATACCATTCTCATTTGTTAGATTCAGAAGTTAAGTGAACCAGCTAAAAGCAATAGGTCATGTGAGAAGAAGAGTATCTTCTGCTGAGCCATTATTTAGCGAAAGAGCATCTTTCTCCCTTAGCCAATACAAAGTGTTCAAATTCTGCCACTAGGAGTGTCAATGATCAGGTGATAAGAGCAGGAAGCTCCACTGAGGCCTACGTAGCAAAAAGACACTTGTGACTTCAATCAGAATACGAGATGCACGTTTGCAGCCTCCTGTGTATACAACAGTGTCTTAAGCCTTCTGTGTTCCATGAAGTATGGAGGAACTGAGAAACAATCATATTCTGTACACAGGTTCTCTGACAGAGGAGAAAAGAGGTGGAACTGATATTGTGATCAATTAGATGATTACACAGGGAAATGAAGATCTTCTGAAAGCCAGGGAACCAGCAGCGAAGTCTTGACTTGGTATGATAAAGATTTTACTGGTGTGTGTGCATACTTCCAGAGTGCCAGAGAGCAGGGTTTGCAGAATTGTACAGGTGCTACAAGTTATGTCAGAGCCAGGGGTCACGATTGGGAGAGAGACCCACAGCACAGGGCAGACAAGCTGAGTCCCAAATCAGACAGAAGCCATATGGACACTAATTCCATCCCAGAGCAAGGCAGGTGGTCAAAACTCCTGGCAAATATGTGACAGGAAGCAAAGGAAGAGAGCTAAATAAATACTGCTGGTAAAAATGAAATTAAAAAAAAAAAAAACTCTATATGAGAAAATCATTTGCTTCATCCCAGAAATATCTGTGTAACTCTGAAGGTAGGGACTTATGCTCAGCTGGAGATGGATTGGGCTTTTTGACTGGTAATAAACAAAATTACCTCTGAGGAAAAAGGAACGGTGGGGAACAGTCCCTTTGGCTTTCTCCTCCTAGAGCCTTGGCATGCTTCTTGCAGATGGAAACTCTTCCAGCTACTCAGCTCACAGATGGTCACAGAGCAAAGCCACATGTCTCTCTGGGATTTTATCTCTTGATGCTTGTGATTTCAGACCTAGGATGTTCACAGTCTGTAACCTGCAGTGCCCTTTCAAAAATAAAGTGGTGATAGTAAATACTGTGGCTGCCCTTTGCCACAGCTTGGGTAGGCTTCCTGACAATTAGCATCTGTCTTGTAGAGATATATTGAAGAAGAGATGCAGAAACAGGCCACCAGGAGGCTATTGGTGCCTTGTTAAAGAGACCAGACCAATCTCTGAACATCACTGACTCCTCCTGATTTTCAAAATAGACTTTAAGGAAGAAACATGACAGAGTCCAGATGCCCTCTATTTATTGCCTTCTTCTTCTTTTACTCATACGTTTTCATTTTTGTTGCTGTTTTCAGACTCTGAGAACTACCGCCTCTCCATGATAATTTTTATAGCCACTTCGATGTTATTATTTTAACTGTTACAAATAACCCAAAAGTTATGCTACTGTTCCTGAGCTTGTGAAGCTGAAAAACTCAGGCTGGGCTGTTGCCCCACCAGGGGCCGTGGTTCTCTGGCTCATGATGACAGAGAAATCAGACCCGTCACCTGATCTAATTAAAGCTGAGAGTTAGCATTCGAGACATCTGTTCTGTCAGGAGAGTATATTTATGATTGGTGAATAAAGGTATCCAAGCCATTGCCTACCCAGGCCGCTCTCTGCTATTCAGAGCTGTCAGGAGAGCCATTTCCATGCCTGGGACTTGGAGCTGCAGCAGCTGATTCTGAAGGAGTCAGTGGCAGGGTGTTTTCCCTAGAGAAGGCAGTGAACAGAGGTGGAAATCCTAACACTTCACCTGCGTTTGCAGTAATGATGTCACTTTTATTTCATTATAAAGCAGAATTTTGAGTTAGCTACTTTTAATTTTTATAGTGATGTGTGAATTTATCCATGTGTCAAAATCATAGAGATGTCCAACAAAAATAAATTGACATATTAGTTTTCATTTTTAACTTTATTTTTAAATTATATAAATAATATGAGATAATAAATTATATGGAAATATATTATGAAAATCTTTATAACTATCACACAGCTGATACATCCCTCTTGTTTATTTTCTATTCATAGATAAACGTGTATTTTAGCATAAGACTTATTCAGATATCTGTATGATTATATGAATTGGATTATAATGTGCATAGTTACTCAACTTGACTTTTCACTATAATTTCTTAGCAATTTTTCTGTATCCATACATGTAGGTTTATTCCATTTCATGACTTATGCTATTTTATGGCTTTATGCAATTCCATTATATAAACTTACTCATTTAATTATTTTCATTAAACTTTAAATTCTATCTTTAATTTGAGTTACCTTAAAACCTGAAAAATAAACACCAAAAAAACAGAATTTACCTTTGGTCATTCACCAAAGTAAGGCCCACCAACGGAAACAAACTAATCAGGAAATCCAAACACTGGGAAACATGGCACAAACTGATTGTTAAACAGCCTGTTAGTTATACTGTGAAGTATGATGCCCATTGTGTTTTTCTTCAACCTTGACCTCTTACTTATTTCTAAGTTTATTAACTTAGAAGATTATTAATCTGAATACAAAACACTATACATTCTCTAGAAAGTGTCCCAAAAGTCTAGAAACACAAGGAAAATAGTGCATTATATACTTCATATCTGGTATATTAATCATCCAGAAGCATGGTATCATAGTGGTGGCATTGCTTATTATCCTAATGCTAGGACTTCAACCTAAGGATTTAAAAAAAATTAGTTCCATTTACTTTACTTTAAAACAATAATAAATGGAAGGGTAGTTCAGAATTACCTCTCAGTTATATTTATAACTAGGACAGAGAAGAAATAGGAATGGTACTTCTGACTTTCAGTATATATTTGATTCCCTAGAGAACAACGGATGGATGCATTTTTAAAACAATTGCTTATATATCTGATATATTCCATAAGAGTTCTTAAAGGTTTCTCCTTGAATGGACACACAGTAATCATGTCATTCCTCTGTCACTCTCCCTCTTCCCCAACAAGTCTAGTCTAGGCACCTCTTCATTGAAGCAGTTATCTCTTCTGTGATACGCTGAAGGTTTCCCTTTCTTTGGAAAAGACAACTAAGACTTGTAGCAGATTTGTAGTTTAAACAGACGATAACTCATGTGCGATGGTAACTCCACTGCTTGTTCACTGGGCTGTTAAACATGTCACTTTCTAAGGCAGCCTGAGAGCACAGTTAGATTTAACTGGCCAGATCCAAAAAACAGAAATTTTCAGGTGCCTGGCACCTACAACTCCTTCTTTAATTTTCTTTTTATACTGAGGTTAAAACCCAGAGTAGTAGAACTTACTGAGTTACAACCCTATTACTTTTTATTTTTATTTTTTTTGAGACAGGGTCTCACTAAGTTGCTGCATGTCTCACTAAATTTTTGAGAATGGCCTTTAACTTGAAATCCTCCTGCCTCAGCCTCCAGATTCGCTGAGATTACAGGGATGAACCACCGTCCCCAGCTACCTACAGCTTCTTACTTGGATTTGCCTTGAGTTGGCATTTAATTTAAGAGAAATAAACTAGGCAAGTGGGACTCATAAAGACTGTGAATAACAGAATAAAAATGTAATTTTATAAGATCACAGAGGGAATACTGGATAATAAAAATATAGGTCAAAATAAATGATCTCTTTTACTTTTATACAAATGATTCAAGTTTCTGGACAGAAAAACCAGGCACTAAAGTTAGTAAGTAAACCCTGGGGGTAGATCTTATTTGATTTGCTTTCAGTATCCTTCTTCTGAAGTTTATGGCCACTGAAACGAATTTCTCAATGGGGTTCAGATTTGGGGATATATTTCTTCAACACATCAATCACTGATTTCATGGCCATCATTTTTTCTCCCTATGGTAGAAATTCCCATCCATTAAATATGTGCCAATGAAAGGTTTCCCCAGACCATTTTCAATCCCTGCTTCTCAACTAGCGAGACGGAGGGTCAGTTTTGTTCATTTATTTGTTTTTGTTTTAAAAAAATTGCTCAGATTTTAAAGATTGGTAACATAACATGTTAAGAAAACCAGCTTGTCCAAGGATGCAATCCATGACTTCATGAGCTGAATTTGGTCACCAGGTTATAGACTCCTACATTGCTACCTTCTTGGGGGCATGTGGTCTACCTCTGTTCCCTATCGTTCATTATGCTGGGTGCGTCTTTTCCCAACGAGCAGCTCAGTGTCACAAAGCAGCCACAATAACAATGGAAGTAGTCAGTGGTACTAAGACTCAGTCATTCCCAACACGCAACCTTTGCAAGGATACATGCCAGCCGTAATATAGCTTTCTCAAAGCAGAAAAGTTCTTTTCAAGTCACAATATTCTATGTTTTGACTGCCATGTTGGTCTATACACAACAGTATTTTTTTGATTAAGGATTTGAGCTGCTGTAAATCATTAATGCATACAAAATGACAGTACAATATGCATTTGAACCTGATCCAGAATCTCCCCTGTTGCCCACACTCCAGTCTCTTGATTATTGTGTATTTCCCCCCACAATAGCTATAAATGTCTTTAAATATACATACATATAAGATTGTGAATTTTCCAGAATTAATGATTGCATAAGTATTATTTGACTTCTTGCTGGGGAGGGTGGTGTAAAGAGTATGCTACATTGTTGATTGTCTCCATAGACCCTAGCCTATCCCTCCTTCTCTCCTCCCCTCCCCACATATATTCCATAGATTATGGGTTGCTACACCTTTGGTAAATCTAGTACAAGAGTTTGACTACTTTGCACCAAAGCCTCCACAAACAAGGTAAAACATTTGACCCTTGAGTCTCTCTGTTCCCTCAGCATGATTTCTTTCACTGCCATTCATTTAACCTCAAAAGCCTTAATATGGTTGTTTCCAAAAGCTGAGTAGAACTTCATTGTGTGTGTGTGTGTATTTAGAGCTTTTGCATCCATTCTGTAGTGACAGGCATCTGGGTTGATTCCATATTTTGCTATTGTAAATTGAGCTGCTGTGTACATTGAATTTGTTGTGTCACTGTAATGTACTGATTCTAGCTCCTATTGGAAAATATGCAGAAGAGGGATAGCTAGATCCTACAGTTGTTCCATCCCTAATTTTTTCAGGAGACTTCACCTTGATTTCCAGAGCAGCTGTACCAGTATGCAGTTCCACGAACAGTGTGCTAGTGTTCCTATCTCCCCACATTCTCACCAGCATCTATTACTGTTTATATTCCTCATCTTTGCCAATCTGACTGGAGTGAGATGAAATCTTGGCATAGTTTTGATTTGCATTTCTCTGATTACTAGTGATTTAGAACTTTCTCGTGTATTCATTGGCTTGCTCAATTTCCTCTGTTGAGAAGTTTCTGTTTAGCTCTCTGGCCCATTTATTGATTGGATTGCTTAAGTGTTTTTGTTAGTTAGTTGAATGTGGAGTTACAATTGAGGGAGAATCATTATCAATCAATCAAGAACAAATGTATATATTTACATAGTTAGCTAAGGCTGATGCCATGTCATGGATGACCCCCCTTGGGTTCCCCATGGTGGATTGCTTATACTTTTGATATTAAGTTTTATGTGTTCTTTGTAAATTTTGGATAGTAGTCCCTTGTCAGAGGAATCACAGGCCAGGATTGTGTCCCTTTTTTAAAAAATTATTATTATTATTTTTAAAGAGAGAGGGACAGTGAGAGAGACAGAGAAAGAGAGAAACAACTTTATTTAGTTTTTCACATGGCTTTAGTTGCTCCAACACTCAGTTGTGTACGTGGTGCTGGGGTTTGAACCTAGGTCCTTGTGCTTGCCAGGCAAGCGCCGAAACTGCTGAGACACCACTCCAGCCCTGATTACCTCCTGTTTTGTAGGTTCACTCTTGAAAGTTTTGACAAGTTCCTTGTCTGAGCAAAAGCTTTTTAATTTAATGGTGCCCCACTCAATAATTCTTGACTTTAATTCTTTCACTTTGGGAGTTTTGTTGAGAAAGTTATTGCCAACTACTATATGCTGGAGTGTTGCTCCTAATTTTTCTTCTAGCAGTTGCATGATAGCTGGTTTAATTCCTAGTTCCTTGATTTGTTATGATCTGATTTTGGTGCAACGTGAGAAATAATGATCTAATTTCAATTTCCTCTGAATGACTATCCAATATGTCCAGCACTATTTGTTGAATAGGCTGTCTTTCCTCCCTTTTATATTTTGACCCCTTTTGTCAAATAAATGTTTAAAGATTTGTAGGTTTGTCTTAGTGTCTTCTGTTACATTATTCTTCATGCCTATTTTTATATCAGTACCATGCTATTTCTGTTACTACAGCTCTATAGTATAATTTTAGATCTGGTTTTGCCCACATGTTTCATCCATCTTGCTTAGTAATGTTTTGGCTATTCTGGGTTTCTTGTTGTTTCAAATGAATTTAAGAATTGCTTTTTCTATATCTGTAAAGAATGACATTGGTATCTTGATGGGTTTTGCATTGAATCTGTATAGTGCTTTGGGCAGATTGGCCATTTTAATTATATTCTGCCTTACCAAGAACATGGAATGTCTTTCCATTTTATCAGGTCTTCTTCAATTTCTTTCTTCCATGTCCATGATCTATAGTATTCATTGTAGAGGCCTTTTACTTCCCTTGTTAGATTAATTCTGATTTTTTTTGAGGATATTGTGAATGGGACTGATTTCTGTTTCTGACCTATTATTGTTTGTGTATAGGACAGCTATTAATTTATAGCTTTGATCTTATAGCCTACCACTTTGCTAAATCTGTTTATAAGCTCAAGCAATTTTCTAGTGGATTTTTTTTGAATCTTTCAGGTATAGGATCATGTCAACAGCAAAAAGGAATAGGTTGACTTCCTCTCTTCCTATTCTTTTCCATTTGATTTCTTTCCCTTACCTGATTGCTGTGGCTAGGGTCTCAAAGACTATATTGAATAAAAGTAGTGAGAGCAGGCAGTCTTGTCTTGTTCCAGAGTTTACTTAAAATATTTTTAGCTTTACTCTGTGTAGTATTATACCAGCTGAGAGCTTTTCATATATATCCTTTACATGGTTAAGATTAGTTTCTTTGATCCCTATCTTCTCTCAAGTTTTGAGCATAAATGGAAGCTGAATTATATTGAAAGCCCTTTCTGTATCAATTGAGATGATCATATGGTTTTTGTCCGTAATTCTGTTTAAGTGATGAATCACATTTATTGATTTGCATATGTTGAATGAACCTTGAATCCTTGGAATGAAGCCCATGGATCATGATGAATTATTCTCTTGGTATGTTTTTGAATCTGGTTTGCTAGAACTTTATTACAGTTTTTTTGTTGATGTTCATCAGGGATGTTTTTCTGTAGTTTTCTTTTTTTGATATGTCTTTGTTGAGTCTTGTTATTATAGTTATGGTTGCCTCATAAAAAGCTTTTTGGGGAGTTCCCAACTTTTTAATTTATTAGAATAGCATAATAAGGAGAGGTCATATCTCCTCCTTATAGGTATGGTAAAATTTAGCAGGGAATCCATCAGGTCCTGTGTTTTTCTTTTTCAGAAGGCTTTTAATTGCTATATTGATTTCAGTGCCCATTATTGGACTGTTCAGGCTTTCACTTCCATCCTGTGTTAAGGTAGGAATGTTGTATGTATCTAAAAATTTGTCCATGTCTTCTGGATTACCTAATTTAAAGAAGTATAGTTTTTCAAATAGGTTCTGATATTCCATTGAATTTCCGTGTAGTCAGTAGTGTTCACTCTTCTTTCATTGATGATTTTGTTGAATTGCTTTCTTTCTCTCTTTCTTATGCTGAAATTGGCTAGCGGGGGTCTATCAAATTTATTTAATTTTTAAGTTTTTTTAGTTCTTGATTTCATTGATTTCAGCTCTGATCTTGATCATTTCCTGCCTTCTGCTGAGTTTGGAGTTATATTGTTCTTCTTGTAAGGATTAGAGGAGGAGCATAAGGTTATTCATTCATAATATCTCCTGTTTTTAATGTAGTCACACAGTGCTATGAATTTTCCCCTTAAGAATGCTATCATGTTT
Source organism: Aplodontia rufa (assembly GCA_004027875.1). Classification (NCBI taxonomy): domain Eukaryota; kingdom Metazoa; phylum Chordata; class Mammalia; order Rodentia; family Aplodontiidae; genus Aplodontia; species Aplodontia rufa. Next base: position 24,840 of record PVKS010001573.1, on the reverse strand, counting down.
TCCCAGAGGTTTTGATATGTTGTGTCTTCATTCTCATTCACTTCCAATGATTTCATGATTTCTCCTCTCATGTGTTGTTGGCTCCATTCTTCATTTAATAGGGTATTTTGTTTATGTATACATATAGTAATTTTTGCTGTTAATTGCTAGGATAATGGCATCATGGTTTGTTAAGATACATGTGATAAATTCTTTTTTATATGGATGAGATTTTCTTTGTGAACTAGAATATGATCTATTTTGGAGAATTAACCACATGCTGCTGAAAGGAAGAAAAACTCAGCCAATTTGGGATGGAATATTCTATAGATGTATGATATGTCCATTTGTTTTATGGACTTCTTTAGGCTGGAAATCTCTATTACTTTTTTTTTTTTTGCTTTGATGATTTGTCTGTTGCTGATAGAGGAGTAGTATTACATCTCCCAGTATTATTGTGTTTAGGGTTCATAAGTGGTTTTATATCATGGAGTATTTTTTTTCTACATAGTTGAGAGTGTTGCTGTTCGGAGTATACAGATTTACTATGGTAATATCTTCCTGATACAATATTCTCTTTTCTGTGATGTAGTGGTCTTCTTTATCTATTTGTATCAACTTTTGTTTGAAGTCTAATTTGTGGGAAATAAATATGGCAACACCAGCTTGCTTTCTTGGGTTGTAAGCCTGATAGAGGGTAAAAAGATGGAAAAATATATATCTCTGGATGTCTTTAGCTGTAAGGGGGGGTCTCCTTTCAGTAGCGTATTGTTGGGTTTTGTTTCTTGATCTAATCTGCTAATCTGTCTTTTGATTGGTACATTGAGAACATTCACATTCAGCATTAGGATAGTTATGTAGTTATGTAGTCATAGCCATCATGTTTTATTAGTGAGTTCTGTACTATCTTGTCTTTCGATAGTGTGTACTGTTCTTGAATTTCCTCTGTAGAATTTGAGAATTGTTTGCTTGTTCTTCTATCTGGGGTTTATCTTTCAGAATTCTTTGTAATGCTGATTTTCTGTTCATGAATGCAGCAAGTTTGATCTTATTGTGGAATGTTCTTACTTCCTCTTTGAATTTGAAATTGAGTTTTGCTGGGTATAGTACTTTCAGCTATAGATTGTGGTCATTCAGAGATTGTGATATCTCCTTTCAGGATGTTCCTGCTTTCACCGTTTGAGTTGAAAAGTCAGAGGAGATCCTTATTGGTTTGCCTCTGAATGTGATTTCGTGATTCTCTATGGCCACTTCTAATATTCTTTCCTTGATTTCCATGTTATATATTTTGAATATGATGTGTTTCAGTGAGCTTCTTATTTGACTAGTCATATTGGGTGTCCTATATGCTGGCTGGATGTTGAAATCTGACTCTATTTTAATGTGGAAAAGTTTTTTTAAAAAAAAACTATTTCATTGAGAATGTTCTTTATGCTATTTGCTTGCATTTTTATTTCTTCTAGTATCTCAATTACTCTTAGATTGTTCTTTTCATTTCATCCCAGACATTTTTAAATTTCTGTTCTGGATCTGTGAGGTTTTTTTCTTTTTGTCATCCATGCACTTAAGCTTATTCAATCTGTCCTCACTGTCAAAAGTTCCCTCTTCAAGGGCTGAGGCTCTATTTTCTACAGTAATCAATCTGTTATTAAATTCTTCCTTTGACCATTTGATTTTGTTGACTGAGAATTTCAAGTGTAAAATTTCTGTTTTCAATGTATTCATTTCTTTGTTAAAGAAGTTTTTCATCTCCTGTGTTGACTCTTATTTCCTTCCTTAGATCTTCCTTAGGTCTTTGATTGTTTTAGCAATCAGTTTGCTAGTTTTTTCCTAGGTTTTCATCCAGCTCCCTCACTGTGGACTCCATATTTGAGAAGTTGTGGATTTGAGTCAAAGCTTTTCTAGCCTAGTGTCTCCTTTTGGGGCAATTTCTTGTTGGACCTGGAATTGAAGTAAATTCTTTTTTACCTTATTTTGTGTGTAAGTCTTTGTGTATGATTGAATTGTTTATTCCTGCTGTTTTTCTCTGAATGTGAATTATGGGTTAATGCTGAAGCAGATACTGAGACTCCTCTCTGGTTATTCTCCTGTGGGATCTTGTTGATGGATTGGTGGTTTTATCTCCTCCCTTGCTTGGGTTTGAGTTCTGTCAGGATAGTTGATTGAATACCAGTTTCCCTAACTTGTGAACTGATTTTTTACTTTTATTATATCCAAAGCCTCCTTAGTGTAAGGAAACATAATCAGAGTGAACATCAGTTGAATATAACACAACACATTACACTAATTACTTTGTTCCTTCTTTAACTATTACACTGGTAATTACTGTCTATGAAAGGAATTATAGGTTTAGCAATTACCTCTTGTAAGGAAAAACTATCTACAATTAAAAAAGAAAGAGAAAGAAAGGGAAAAAAATGAAGAGGATTAAGAAAAAGATGCAATATATATCTAGAGAATTAAAGAAAAAAGGAAAAGAAAGGAAGAAAAATTTCTTAAAAAGAAAAAGCCAGAAAAGAAAAAGAATGAAAAAAATTTGAAGGGAAGTAAAAAAAGAAGAAAAAGATGTATTCTGTACCCAAAAATAATGTTTTGATCAGTGTCAGATTGAGATTTGTTAGTGGAAACCCACAGCCAGATGCCGTATGATCGCAAGGTGGAGGCTTTACAGGATCCTAAAAGTGGAACCTAGCTTACCAGGTCCTGGGTCTAGAGTTTAGTCAACTGGGGTTTTCTGGGCTGCTGCTGCCACAAACAATTTAGGTTAATTGAATCTCTGAGGATCTGTCCCTTACTGGCCTCAACTGGGGAAACTAACTCCAGAGGGCTTCCAGATCCCAGGCACAGAGGGGAGATTGCAGAGCAGCACGCCCTCTGCTGGATGTATATGCAGTTCCTCCAGACCTCCTAGTCCCTGACCCTGTGCTCTCTTGTGTGCTCTGGACCCACTTTAGTCAGTCACATGGGGCCTCTGATTTAGAGAGGGGGACTGGGCAAAGCTTGGATCCCCTTGCTCCTCTAGCCTGAATCCCTCTGGGCTGGTAGATGTCTGGGCTAGTCCCAGAGCTGCTTTTCTGGGTTCAACCTCTGAATGCTGGCAGTGTTCTGGCAGGATTGCATAGAAATCTATCTCTCCCTCTCTCTCTTTTCTCTCTCTCTTTATAAGAGAGAGGGACAGTGAGAGAGAGAGGCACAGAGAATCCATTTTTATTTCGTTTTTCATGCGGCTTTCACTGCTCAGACACTTAGCTTTGTGGTGCTGGGTTTTGAACCCGTGTACTAACATATGCCGGGCAAGCGCCATAACTGCCGATCCACTGCTCCAGCCCTAGAAATCTCGTTTTGATTTTGGCCTGAGGGACCCCTGAATGGGGAAAGGGAAAAGAGATGAACTAGATTCTCATTCCTTTCCCTGTGGCAGAGACCCTTGGGCTAGGCAGCCTCAGGTCCTGACAGTCTTTCACTCAGCTGGAATAACCCTAAGGGGTGCTTCAGTGTCTTGAGGGCGCTAATGAAAGGACTCCTTGCTCCCTCTGGCCTGGGCACCCTTTCAAAATGGCAACCATCCTTTCTCCTCCTGAACACCTAAGAGATGTTGTGATGGCCTCAGGCTTTGTAGGTGAATCTGGATCCTCCTGGTTTGGTGTTGAGCTTTTGTCTGAATTCAGGATTCACTGTGGCAAAAATCTGAACTCCCTGTAAATCAATGTTACTCTTACTCCTCACTGTGCAGAACAAACAGCTGAAGGACAGTAGCACAGCAAGCTGTAGCTTACCCCAGAGACATGCTGGGAGCAGCATAGATCTATTTTCCTTACAATATTTGTAGGTTTTGGTGTCTCCTAGTGTCTGCAATGATATCCTGGTGAGTTCCAGCATCTGTGGGTGAACTTCTTCTTCTCCATGTTGTAGGACTGGTGGAATTTGAGTCCTGATTCAGAGAGTCAGAAGGGATGTAATCTGCCACGATCCCATCTCACAACAGTATGTTTTAAAGACAGAAGGAACCATATATGTCATATAGTCACCCTCCTTATGTGGCAAATGAGAAAAACAGATCAGGACCAAAGATGGATCCAGATATTGTGTTAATTCCTATTCTCCTGGCTTTGTGTACAGGACCCTTTCCAATAGGGGATGATGCTTATCCAGCTCCAATATTCCCCAAAGCCTGCCTTTCAAGTAGGTACATCTGCTTCCTCTAATCCTCCTTCTGGAAGACCCTATGCTTCTATTTATCTGTCAAATCCTTCCTCTTGAGTCTAGTTCAAGACTCACATGTGTGTTTGAAGTTTTCATGGTTTCTCCAGTGGGGTGTCCCTCCTTCAAATCTCTTTAGCTTTTGCTTTTCTTTTTGAGTCTTAACCAACCATTTCATTTATTATCATGTTACACTTCCATGTCTCTTCAGTGACAATACTAGTTCTTTGTATCTCAAGACTGGAAATCTCACAGGGTCTTGAAAATAGGAGATACTTAACCATTTACTGATAAAGTTGATAAACAGAATGCCTAACAAATTTTAGGATAGTGGCTAAAGTATACAGAAATGCCAATAATTAACTATCCATATAATCTTGGATACACACTATAATTTCTCTGAACTCCAGTTCCTCCATTGTAAAATAGAGATAAGAAAAGTACCTACCTTAGAGGGATGTTGTAAAAATTAAATGGAATAAAATGCTAAGTGTGAGGTCGGCTTTCTTTGAGAGGGAGAGGCTAAGATAGTTGAGAGGGTGCTTCTGTTTACTAGAGACTTCATGAGATGGAGACTGCACACCTGTGTTTCCTTATTCATTGCAGGTTATAGTTTAATAAGACGAAAATAGCCTCCAGAGGCCTTTGATGTTAAACTAGCTTAGTGCTTAATTCAGCAGCCCATACGTGATCGTGTCAGCCAGGAAGAATTTCAATATAGCAATTATAGTCATTGAATTTTTGCATTTTATGCTTCTTCAGGGTTTGCAAGCTCCCCAGAGAAAAAAGGTCTACATTTTGCTCAAATTCTTAGTCTCAGAATGTCCTGGAAAGGGTTGAGTTAAATGGGTTTAATCCTAGGCATTTCTTCTTTATGAGGAGTACAAGTTTATGAGGAGTACAAGCATAATGACATGGTTGTTGCACAGTTATAGTTTGGGAAGAAAAATAGAATTGCCAAACTTAAATTTCTGACATGACTACAGATTACATTTAACAGTAATTTTTAAAAATTAAAAATTTTACCTTCAAAAGACCAAGCTCTTTTTAATCAGGGGAGCAGAAAACTTTTCCTTTAAAGGGAATGTTTTGGGTTTTGAGGACCATATAATGTAAAATTTTCCACAATAGAAACTTTGAATGAATCAACTAAGAAGTTGATCCTGTCATCCTATCATCACCTTTTCTGTCTAAATCTTGGTCTCCTTCCTAGGACCTACCCCAATACTCTTGTATATTTTACTTTGTTTCCCATCCCTACTAAGCTCCCTCAAACCTGATTTTGGGTATGTAGGAAATAGTCCATAGCATATATGCTGCATGGAGCAATTCCTCCTAGCTCTGTGCAGATCCTTTGATCCAGGAGGTCACAGTGTTCTGTGAGCAGTAGTAGAGTAGAGTATGAGTGCTTCTCTGACCTATCCATGGAAGTAGGGAGAGTAAAAATTGTCCTTATAAGAAAGTGTGGTGGACTTGTGGTGATTGTTGATGATGGCTAGAGATGAAGGTTTAAGGTGACAGTGGAGAGCAGAGACCAGAGATTATATCTTGAGAAAATTGACAATAATTACAGATAATGCTACAGTGGCTGGAGAATATATAGGAAAAGCCTTTGGTCTCTGAGAACAAGTCCTTGAATTTTCCAGTGTTTGATCTCTCACTACTCATTGTGTGACCTTTGATGAATAATTTTTTTTGCCTCAGCTTTCTTATTTGTAAAGTTGGCCTGTAATAATGTATACCTCGTGGGATTAACACATATAGAAGTACTCACAAAAACATCTGATGTGGAGTTAGTACCAAATAAATGTCAGCAATGGGCAGAATGCTCCCTGAAGCTTTTATGATACTCTTGCATCAAGGCTGGAGTGGTGTCTCAGTGGTTACATTGCTTGCCTCGCATGCAAGAGGACCCAGATTTGAACTCCAGCACCACGTACACAAAAATGTGTTGGAGAAATGAAAGCTACATGAAAAACAAAGTAGAATTGATTCTTTCTCACTGTCCCTCTCTCTTTATAAAAAAAAATACTACTCTTACATCTTTGGTATAATCCAGAGGTTGGCAACATATGGTATTGTGCTAGGCATTCTATAGGAAAGAAACTGGTATCTAAAAATCAGTGATCAGAGGTATCAGGACTGGCATTCAAGTGCTCTGGCTCTAATTAGAATATTCTCTGTCCATATCAATATCTTTATCCAGGGAATTAGGGAAGGCTGTGATATGTTCATGGGCAGAGGGTTGAAGGGTACCTGACTCTGGTCAAAAGAAAGATTTTGGTGAACAAGAAGATCTACAGAGATCCTTAGAAAACAGGCCAATTGTGAAAATCTCTACAATGGGCAGTATTAGCTGGTGAGTGTTAGTTACTAAGGGATCAAACAGTGGAATATTGCTCCTAACTCCCATTGCTGAATACAGCCTGTTCTTGTCTCCTGCCAGCAGATATGATGGAGAGAGCCAGGAGAGAAGAGAGCAAGTTGCCATGCATACTGTCAAAATAAAAAAAAAAAAGGGAGTGGGGCTGGAGCAGTGGCTCAGTAGCTATGGTGCTTCCCTGGCATGTGCAGGGACGTGGACTCAAACCCCAGCACCTCATATACAATGAGGTGTCAGAGCAACGAGGGTCACGTGAAAAACTAAATAAAGTTGATTCTCTCTTTCTCTCCCTCTCACTGTCCCTTTCTCTTAAGAAAAAAAAAAGTCATTTAGACTTGCTTCTTCATAGATACCAAGGCCAAGCATGTGGATTCTGTTCAATTTCTGAAGTGGTAGGGATTCAGAAGTTCACTGTGCCAGGACAGAGCCTAGGCATAACAGAGATCAAATTCTTTAGGGAAGTTTGACTCTGTAGGGTGAGGCTTTGAATTGGTGAAGGAAATGAACAATTGTGTTATACAGGATCCCTCCTCTTGGACTTTGTTAGAAGCCTGTCCAAACAGCTATGACACCAGGTAGTTTATGGTGTACATTAAACAATCACTTGGTTTCTAATAAAAACGGGTCTCCCTAGTTGGGTTCTAGCACAGTGCTAGATCACCTTAGCAAATCTTTATTCTTTGTTCGTGCTGCCCCAAATTATCAATGAGTCCATTTTGTGGTTTTGGTGGCTGCATCAGGTTAGAAGATCTCCACAACCTCAATTCCAGGCTTATCACCGTAACATGAAACAGACCTCCTTTTGTCACCTCCAGTTCTCCTGGGTCTCTACCTTCTTAATACTTAGTGAATTTCCCTGACTTTGCCAAATTATTCCTTATATCACCAAGCCTGGACCTAGAGTCTTCTCTTCACAGAGGAAACAAGTACTGGAGGTGACCTGTCATTATAAACACTCTGCAGACACTCACTTTAATGTCTCCTTATTCCTTATCAAAAGCTTCATGATCCCCTATCAATGACATTGAATGACATTGAATCTGAGCCCTGCATTGCTATTTACCCCACCCCTTATGGTTTTGAACCCCTCAGTCTTGGCCATTCTGATTGACTAGTTCATAGGAAGCTCAACTCAAATTGGGTTTGATGTCCTACATTTAGTCTCCAATGAGTCAAGTGGGCTCTGTTCCGTGGTCATAGCGACTAGTTACCAACAACCCCATGGGTGTCTTGTCTTCTCTTCTCACTTTTAAATTTCTTAAAACTCAGAATTGAACTCTGGTTCCATCCATAAGCACAGTCACATATCAAGGAGCACTAAGTGCTTCCTGTGCTAAGGGAATTTTCCAGGCTCAGGTTGATTACTGAATTAATTCCGAGTGCCCTTTCCACTATTCCTGTCCTTTTTGTGCTCCCTTTTCAGGAAAATCTCCTTTAAACCTGAGAACTGAGCTTCTGTTTTATGACTGACTTGTTTTCTGTGCAGTTCCCCTATGGAAAAGAGTAAGGCACTGGAATCACTGAGAACTTTTCCAAATCCTGTCCTTCTATGTATCAGTTTTGTCACTTTGCATACTGTGATAGTTAATTTTATGTATCAGCTTGACTGGGCCAAGGGATGCCCAGATAGCTGGTAAAACATTACTTTTGGGTGTGTCTGTGAGGTGTCTCTGGAAGAGAGCAGCATTTGAATTAATAGACTGGGCATAGAAGATCAGCTCTTTCCCCACGCAGATGGGTATGCTCCAACTCACTGAGGTCCTGGAGAGAATGAAGATGAAAAGGAAGGGGGCTGGTGTGCTTGGAATTGTACTGGTATCATTTTTGCCCTCAAAAACCAGTGTTCCTGGTTCTTGGGCCTTCAGAATCTGATGGTGACTGACATGATTGATTCCTCTGGTTCTCAGGGGATAAGGTTTAGACTGAAAGTTCACCGATAGTTTCTCTGGGCTTCAAGCTTGCAGAGTTCTCAGCCTTCATAATAGTATATTCAAATCACTCATAATAAATCCCTCTCTATATATCTGTCCATATCCTGTTGGTTCTCTTTCTCTACATAACCTTGAATAATGCATGTCAATTTATTGACCTCTCTGAAACTCACTTCATTTCTTAAAAAGGAGTGACTTAAAACACAATCTGATAGACATAAAAAAGTGAATTTGATGTGTTATTAAAAGTGTCTTTTACAAAATAGATGTTCAGTAAATATTAATTTTCTCTCTTCCCTTACTTGAAGTTCTACTCCTGGGGCCAATTAAATGTAGCTACAGTTTGAAGCTAGGTGTTTGTTTGAATTTCCATATCGTTCTTCCCCTAAGATGACTCAATTTCATGTTAATTCTACCTAGACACACAGTCTTTTCTTCTTTATTTCTTTTTCTTTTAAGAGAGAGAGGGACAGTGAGACAGAAATAGTCAGTTTTATTTAGTTTTTCATGTGGCTTTCTTTGCTTCCACACTTTCATAGCATGTGTGGTGCTGGGGTGCAAACCTGGATCCTCTCACATGCCAGGCAAGCTCTGTAACCACTCCAGCCTGACACGTAGTCTTGTTTCTGAATTCTGGAGGTAAATCTACCTGGACCATCAATTCTCATCTCACTTTTCCATACCACTGCTGTGACAAGCTATTCATGCAAAAAGTAAATAAAGAACAAAAATTCAAGTTAACCATGTGGAATTGTACAATGATGACTTTCCTCAAAGGAAGTTTGTGGATATATCACTGAGCTCTTTTGAGCAAGATAATTCTGAATGCATGAGGCCCTCTCTTTGAATGGATCCTGGTAGAAGGTCTCGTTATAGATTCCATTCATTCATCTATCATCCTCTAAGAATTAGAGACCCTGGATCTGGGAAACATTCTATTTTTTTTCTTCTCTGTGGCTAGTTTTTCTAGTGGCTTCTTCAGAGCAGGGAAAATATACTTTTTTTCAATTTCTATATAAAAATAAATAGAAAATGTGTATATATTTGCATATGTATGTGTGTATATAGTTGTGTATATATGTAACTATATATGTAGGATATATACATAAGCTGTTGACACGATTCAAAACTTGACACACACAATATTTTTGCAACAGGAGATACTGTTCTGATTTCTTACAGGCTGGACTTCCTCTGTATCTATTTGAAGGAATTTGTTGAAGCTCATATAATTTCTCTTTTTCTATATCTATGATTTGCTTCTTCCTGCTCTTGGAGGGTTCACTTCCTCATCCCAGAATTATATTGGCATGCCATACCTGAAGACATAGACTCATGCTTAAATTCATGCTAACCTACTTGATTTTTTTTCCCCCAATAAGTTACATGGCCACCTCTTCCAAATCGTTTCAGATTGTTTAAGGACCTGTGTAAGACTTCCTGTTGTGTTATGTATAGTAATATTAAATAATTATCACTATTATTATGTGGCCGCAAATCTATTAAGAATACTTTATCCCTGAAAAGTCTCCTTCATTTACTCCCTATCAGAAAATGCCAAATGTTTGATTGTTGGAATATCTGTGGGCAATGCTAAGATGTGCTCATGTTCTTTCATAGGTCAGTCATTAAAGAAAGTTCAGAAATTCAAAGTTTTGCTAAGCAATCCATAGAGCCCAGAACTCTTCAATGCAGCAGGCTCTAGATTCAAGGACTTTTAAAAACCTAAGCAAATGCAAGAAGGCACTTATATGGGAAAAACTTTTCTTAAGTCAGGTCACTAAAATATGAAATATCCAAACTGTATATCAGCTGTTGGATTGCATTAGAAGAAAGGACAGTTTTGCAAAAAAATCTGGTGGAAGGGCATGATTCAGAAAAGAGAATAGCTGTTCAACGGGGATAGATTGAGGCCCATGAGAAACTGAATTCTGTTTTTCTGATTTGTATAATTTGCAAAAGGTTTTTTTTTGGGAAACCTGCCACCCATTTCAAATTCCCATTTGGTCCTGTAAGGGCAAGTGCATTGTTGAGAGAAGAGCAGCAAGTCAAGGCCACACAGGGAACACCCAACCCAGCAGGACCTCAGTCTAAGGAACTTTGCCTGGGCTCCTCATATTTAACTACCTCAGTGCAGATGTTACCAAGGGAAAGGATCGAGCTCACCTGAGGTCATCCCTGTGTTGGTTGCCAGGTATGAAATACATATTTAATACATATATTTTTAAAATGTTCAATGTGCTATGCCTTCATCCAGTCTTCATTGCTGATAGGAACTTTTCTATCTCTACATAATCTGGTCATTATTGAATCTCTCCATTATTTCATTAAAAGAGTGACACTTCTTCCTTTCACAATTAAGTGTCCATTCAACTTGAACCCTTTAGGCTGTCTACCACCAATCCTGCAACTGGATTCATCATCTCATTATTATTTTACTTCTCACCTTTACTGGGTCCTTCCTCTCATCCTACAATGATTTTCAGCATTCTTTTGACCTACAAAAATATTTGTTTTCTAACTCACTGTTATTCAGTCAAAATATGTATTGAGTATCTCTAGATGCCAGGCTCTCCATGCATACTACAGGTGCAAGCATGAATGACATGCGCACAGTCCCTGTCATCACTAAGCTCCCTGTTAAGCCTGACCTGGTATCCTCTTATTGCACTTTTCAGAATTGTTCCTCTTGAGTATAGCAATTTTTTTTTCAACAGCAGGATCCACTCTGATTTTCTGTTGTTCTTTATTTCTTTTCTCTTTAGGCCACTGCCATCTAATTTCTACCTCATTGTTCTGTTATGGTTTTTAAAGGTAATCAGTGCCTTCTTAGTAGGATGACTACCATTTCTTGTTTACAGATATTATCTTGGCATATTATTAAGCATACTTGCTTTGCTCTCATAGTGTCCTGGTATGATAGTAACTTATAGGATCCTAGGTTCTTAGTCATTAATGAATGAGACCCCTATTCAAACCTTGGTCTCACTGACCGTCCTCTTGTGTTTGTCACAGTGGTGGACAAACCACATTTTGATGATAGAGCAATGTGTGTTTAAATCCTGACTCACTTACTAGTGTGTGACCATGGAAAGGTTACTTAATACTCTTTATATCTTTTTTTTCTTTTGTAAGATAGAAAATGATAGCACCTACCTCACAGAATGGGTAAAGCAGTTCAAGTATAAAGGTTTATGATGCAATTGGCATAGTGCCCAACACAATGAGAGATCAGTCCTCACCATCTCATGCCTCTGGAAGGTTTTGTCCTTTGGCTCTGATGACTTCCCACAGTCTCTGTCACTGGGACACATCTTTATCTCCTATTCTGTTAGCTGCCACTTTTTGCCAACTTATCTCCCTGCCCTCTGCTGTCCTTGGGTGTAGCACTTTGCTCCTACTTGTTTTGTGTGTCTAAGCACACACAAATGTGATTGAGGCTCATCACTAGAACAGAGTATATAAGCACAGACAAATGTGTCTCAGGGCTGGTGAAAGCTAGGGGACACTGAGGAATATCTTCAGCAGTTACCTTAGGGCTTGGAGGAGATTAATCTCTTAAAGTTAAGAGAAAGAACATGGACTTTTTGAGCATGTCTATTTCTTTGATAATAAAGTTTTTCATCTTGAGGTTTCTCATTTAGTCCCTTCATTATATTTTCTTTTAGTTAATTTTTGCTTTTAGTAATTAGATCGTTGATAGCTTTTTCTCTTTTTTTTTCCATTTTGCTCCCTATCCTTGGGCTCCTTGTCAGGGGAGTTGTGGGTTTAAGGAAAACCTTTTCTAGTCTCCTCCATTTTTGAAGAGCTTCTTTTGGATCTCTGAATTGAGATTCCCTGAAGGGAAGGAAGCAAGGCAGGTCTCAAGGTGGTGCTACTTTGCAAGTCCAAGGGTGGGATCAGACACCACCCCTTTGCTGACCACCTTCTTCCAGAAAGCTGCTTCTGCCTGGATCCTTGTTTTGCTGCACCTTTTAGATCAAGGGTCAAGAGCACTGATCTGGAAACTGTTGTGGGTGCGGGGCAGCCCAGTGGCTGGATTGTTGAAGTGCAGTGGTGGAGGTGCACTGTGAGTTCCTAGGGTCTCAGAGGTGCAGGGTGTACCTGAATGGGCCTGCTCATGCGTTGCAACAGAACCTAAGATCTTTGGTGGCGGGTACTGGCCCAATTTATTTGAACCTGTAGGTATGTGATGCAGCTCTGGGCAGGTTTCTTGGGGGTATTTTGGGCATCTGCCAGGCCCAGGACCAAAGTCCCTCCAGCGCATCTGCTGAGTATGGGTTTTTCTGATCAGGGGCCCTACTCAGGGATGTCTTGGGTGCCTGACAGACCAGGACCAGAAGAGACCTGGGCCAGCCCTTTGGCTGAGCAGTGGCTACACTGAACTGGAGTCTTCCCTGAGGTGCATGGGTGCCTGCAGGGCTGGGATCAGAAGATGCCTGGGCTGACACATTGCATTGGGTGAGCAAGGGCTCTTCTAGCAGGGATCCTGCCCCTGGTGACCTGGGTGCCTTCTGGGGCCGGACCAGAAAAACCCTCCATTTTTCGTTTCTTTATGACACATATATTCGAAATCCTTTCTTTTAGAGTTTAAAATAAATAGTACAAAATGATTATCTATAGTTATCCTGCTATGCAGTAGCATCCCAGAACTTCTTTTCTCCATTTTTTAAAATTTATTTTCTTTGGTTATTTTTAGTCATGCATAATTTTAGGATTCCTTTTGACATGGTTAGAAAAGCATGGGATATAACTTGCTCTAATTCAATCCCCTGTACTTCTCTTTTCCTCTCTTCCTTCCTCCCCTGTTCCCTTCTCTCTGATCTACTGATCTATTCTGTCATTTACTTTTAGTTTTCTTTTTAATTAATGACTTGCGAGTTTACATGATGGTACCGTGGAGGAAGGACTGGATAAGGGAAGAACAGTGGAAGCAATCTGACCCAACTTTCCTACCTACACATATGAATGCACTCTGGAACTTCTTGTCCCCACCTAATTCTAATTCCTTTTCCATTTTTGTCTCAACTTATGCACAGTCTTTGCCTACCTATAACCAGGGTGCTTGTGTGCCTTTCCTTTCCCTAAAGTCAAGTCTTACATTCTTTTGTAGAAAAGGTGAATTGTTGCATATGATATTTATAATTATTAAAATAATAGGCTAATTTGCCAACATGGCTTTTTTTCCCCTCATCTCTGACAGTGCCTTGTTCTCCTCAACTCTATTCATTCATAAAATAGATACTTGTCAGGTAATACTCTAGGAATTAAGGGGATGGGGGATGTACATAATATAGAGAGCCCCTACCTTTATGCAGCTAAGGATATTGTGTCTGGGCACTTGTGGCCCTCACCTACCTTTTAATCCTGTTTTTTTTCCTTTCTTTTTCTACTTTGTCCACTGAGTTCTCTAAATTTCTTTTTCTTCTGTCTGTCATTCCCAAAAGAAATAAGTGATATCCTATAAATAAAATGTATATCTATTAAAAAAATATTATGAGCTATCTACTTGTGCAGCTGTGTTAAATAGGTATGTCTAATCTCTGGAAGGGAATCAAAATGGGACCTCTCCAGAAGAACTAGAAATGTTGTCACTGGGGCAGATAGGAGGGAGACTTGACCAAGGAAAGTACAAAAATTGTAAGCCATAACTTCCGTGTACTGGATCCTCAGTATGTTCGTTGAAATGGAGCTGGTTCAGAAATGAAGAGGAGATTCACAGTTGGTTGCTTCCCAGATTTCTTGGGGATATGATAGGTTTGAAACTGATGTCACAAATGCCCATTGTAGGGGCTCTGCCTCAAGTCACACCATGGTGCTTCCACCAAGGATGGGTAACTGTTGGACTGAAACACCACCTTAACAAGCTTGGTTGTCATTCTTCACGTCCTGGGTAAAAAGTATAGGATGTGCTCAAGAGGACGGGGATCAAATCAGAGTTCACTGTCAGCTCGCTGAGTGACCTGTGCAAGTCACAGTGCCTCTCGAGGTAAAATCAGGAAAAGCTGTTACAGGGGTCATGTCGAGAAAGATGAGACACCAGTGTGGAAAGACTTTGAAGAAAAATATTAAAACATTTGCATTATCTCTGAAAGTAGACATCTTCTAATCAGTCTCATAGTATTAAAAGCAAAAACAAGAAGTTGCTATCCCTTGAAATCAAAAATTTAATTCTTTTCCTCCTCCTACGCTGACTCATCTCTGCCTTCAACTTCCTCCCTCATCCTGGTACCCCAGTTGTATTTCAGGATGAGGAACTATCCCTTCCTTAAGACTCTTTTTAGAGATGCATTGCCCAAATCCTTTGGGGGAAGAACACATGGCCTGGTCAACAGAAGCACTGTCACTACCTGGCTATGGTTCAAGCATAGTTTGCATCAGCTGCAGAGAGTGGACTAGCGCAGCAGCAAGCCTTCCTAGGATTGGTCCTGGTGGGAGCAGGAGAGGCCCTGCCTTTGCAGACCTCTGTGGGGAAACTGCACATCCTCAGAGCTCACCAGGGGCTGGTGGAGTATTTGTGGAGCTTGAATCACTGTTTGACTTTTCTGTCTGCCCTAGCCTGCTTGCTAACCCTCCATTTCACAGGTGTTGGTTGCTAACAAATAGTCACTCATGCTCAATTCCCTCCCAGCAGCTGCAGTCCTCACCATCACCATTAACCTTTGCTTGAGTAGCAGGATTGTCATTATGTACCCCAGGCACCACCCATCATCTGCATCCTCACTCAGGATGTAGCTCTTGCCTATCAAAAAGGACATTTTACAGGCTGTGATTGTGTCTGACAGGATGCACGAGTTAACCCTCAATATGCCAGCAGGAAGGATCATCATTCGTGCCTGCAGTCAGAAGAAAATGGTAAAATAAAGGTTGTCAGGGGATTTTTCAAGGTTCACATATTCTGTTTAATCTTGTCATCAGTGCAGAGTCTGTAATAGCAAAGGTCAAGAATGAAGCCCATGAAATCAGAGAGAGGAACAAAGAAAGGAAAACATCCAGCTAGCATTTTTATTTTCAACATCAACTGAAGTCTGTCAGTGAGGAAGCATGTGGTTTGATGAGGGGCTATTTGGGGAGGGTTAGCTTTCCATTCCCTGCTCTGTCCCTGTGGTTTCAGGCTTGCTAAGGGATGAACAAGGTGGTTCCTGGGCTAGGAGAGCAAGAAGGTGTTGCTGTTGACCAATCGCATCATCCTATGTAACCTTGTCTCCCACTGGCCTCAGTTCCTCCATCTGAATAAGTGAAGGAGAGTTAGGGCCAGCGAAAGTACCTTCAATCCTCCTTCATCTAGTTGTTCTGACTCTAACTTTTCATTGTTTAATCAAATTCCTATACCATAACCAATCCTCTCCTATGATTTAAATAGGAAATTTTCAATTATTTTAAATAACTTTATATAGCATATTCTTAAAGCTATGTCTCTATGTCATTGCCTCTATTCTCTCTGTATAAATATCCTAGAATTAGAATTTAAGAGTCCAAAATTACTGTTTCTGATCATTTTAAAATTTATATTGTGGAGTTTTCCTAAGACATAGATTAATTTTTATTTGTCATTACATAATGAGAATTCTCTTTGCTTTTGTAACATTAATAAGTAAGATAAAGCCATATTTCTTTGGGTTTGCAAACATGCTATTGTGGACAATTTTAAAGGAAGAGAATGTAACATCACCCTTGAAATAACCTTCCAGGTTGAAAAAATGGTAAATTGGGATCTTATTCTAGCAAGTGTCAATCTTGCCCAGGGTGTTTTTCTTATTTGATGTTTGACTAAGGCATCATTCCTTAGTAGACTCAACAAATAACCACTCAAACAATATAATCTTTTCTCCTATTTTTGAAAAGTAGGAGAATAATAGATTTTTTTTCTATTAGGGTACATGTGCTTATTTCACATACATATGTATGAGATAAAAGAATGAGCATGACCTTTCTTCCTCCCCCACCAGCAACTTGTCGTTTTCAATGAACATACACAAGGATAAATTGGGTTTCTTTTCTCCTTTTAATTATTCCTTCCTTCCTAATTCCTAATTCACCTGCTTTTTATTGCATTGTATATTTGTCAAATATAGTTGCCCTATTGGTATTAAATGGGTTCAGATGAACTCTAATTTTTTAGCATAAAGAACTATTTAATAGTCGTTATCTCTCTAACCATCTCAACTTTGAACAATGGTTAAGGTTAACAGTGAACATTTTGCATAACTAAAATAATACAGTACTTATACTATTTGTAGAAGGCCCAATATAAAAGAAATAATGTATTAATAAAGATAATACCGATGAATCTGTTTGAAATATGCTATTTTAAGCATTATAATGCTATGAAATTTTAATTAGAGCAACTCTAGTATCAATTAAATAGCAGCAGTTAAACTAAAAAGATACATTAAAAATACTTTAAAAGAGGGATAAAAAGGCAAATATGGTTGCTGATGTTCAAAGCTGGCTTCAATAAGCTGAATTAAAACTTCAAATCTTAGATTCCTGAGCTCTAGATCTTGGACCTTTTTAGGGGGGACCTGATGTCCCAGCGGATCCTGGATACATTTGAGCATCTGAGTACTGTGTGTCGAACAGCAGGAGCAAAAGGGCTACTTGGGAAGGTTTAGAATTTAAACTCAACTTTAGGCAGCATTTACCTGTTGTGATTCTTTTCTGTTCATGGGCCTTTCTCTTACTGGACAGAGCCACCATCCTATCATCCAAGTTTTTTGAGCACTTTCCTCAATAATGATTGTGGTTTTTTGTTTGTTTGTTTGTTTACAGAGAATCAATCTTATTTTTTTTCCATCTGGTTCTTATTTCTCCAACACTTAATTTTATGTGTGTGGCCCTGGGGTTCAAACCTGGGTCCTCAAGAATGCCAGGCAAGTGCTGGATCGCAGAGCCACTGCTTTAGCCCCAGTGATAGAATTTTGATTGAAAAAATTGGTTCTTTACTTCTTTGTCCACATCTTCAACCATCTTCTTGCAAATGTGCTTCTGATGTGTAGTTGCCTCTATGGTTTGAGAAACTTTCTTCTCTGTTTCTAAGCAATGTATTTTCTGACCAGTTTTTTTTTTATCTGAGGTTGTATTACATATCCTTCATGTACATTTGTATTTCAATTTCAGCTGAAGCCTCTGTATCTCACTTTCAAATTGTGAATTTTCACATTGCAAAGAGCGTCACAACTCTACCTTTGCATGCCACCGTCCTATAGGCCACACTGACCACACTAATAGGGAACCTTGTGCATCTCTAATGTAAAGATGTGCCTGGTCACCATGAAAGACCAGTTGAGCTAGGAGAGGTTATTCAGGTTCTCTGAAACAGCTCTAGATTTGTTCTGCTGAATGCACAAATATAAGTGCTACCACCTAGATAGTACATTTGGGGAAACACAAAGGGCTGATTGCAGCCAGAGACCAACTAGAATCTCAGTCACTCTAGGTCCACTTAGATGCAGGACAGATCTAAAAGATCCAAGCAGTACCATGGCATCTTCCTGCTCTGCACATGAATGCCACAAGGCATAGTAATGGCATACACTTGAGTAGAGGACATATCCAGCAGAAACTCATTAACCTGAGTTGAAATTTCTTCTACTCCAGAGAAACCTAATTTTGCCTGGAGATGTCATAGAGATCTCCCTTCTCTTAAGCTTCCATCTTTCCTTTTTGTTCAGCATCTCCTAACCATCAGGGGCAGAGGATTGCAAGTCCCATTGAAGATATTAGATACTTAGATTTCAACTGCGAGAACTCAGGAGAAAGCAACTAGAACTGGTCAGGTTTTAAAACTTAATGTATCTTTTGCGGAGTCAGCATGTCCACATTCAGTGCAAGTATTCCTAGGTGGGGTGATTAAGTGACCCAGGCTCCTTTGCTTATGGAACCCTTCCATCTTCAGCTCAGGGTCCCATGATTACCCTAGAGCACTCTCCAGTCATCAAGTTATCTTCAATACTGTGCTTAACTCTTTCTATATCCAAATAAGATACAGATGAAGACAACTTTAGAATGTGTATTACTTAAAATCCATACTATTTTTATTTGAAATATATTTGAATGTTCAATAAAGCCATGGGCATTAATTTTTTCTTAAGATTGGATTTAAAATTCCTTCAGCAAAAGTAATCTTCAAAAAAAATCACAGCTTTAAAGGACCTTAGAAAACATGTAGATGGATATAGAAATATTTTATGAAAATTGAAGTTCAGGGGTAGAATCAGCTTGTGCATGGTCACCAATTAACTATTTGTAAAGGTGGGGTACAATTTCACATCATTTTTCATTTTTCTTTTCATTTTTATGTATATTAACTACTAATGGTTGAATAAATAAAGTCTTACATACTTCTGGACTCAATTGTTTTTCTTTATCTGTTCTTTCTTCTTTGTTTTCCCCCTTTGGGAATCTCAGAATTGTTCTAAGAAGTCCCTAGGTTCCTTTGGCCCATATGCTGACCATATCTATCCTATCCTTCAGCACATTTATGCTCATATATACCATCATAAGGTTACCTCTACTTGGGGTTCCTTGCCTCCATTCCACCATTTTTCCTTTTGAATCACTTTGAATCAGTTTTATTTTTTAAACAAGGAAATGAACCCAGGGGTGCTTAACCACTGAGTCACATCCAGGCAGTTTTATTTTTTAATTTGAGACAGGGTCTCCAGGAGTTGCTTCAGTCCTCACTAAGTTTCTGAGGCTGGCTTTTAACTTGTGATCCTCCTACCTCAACCAACCACCCCAGCCAATGATGAGATTATAGGAGTGGGCCACTGAGTCCACTGGATGAGCCTTTTTACTCACCCCCCTCACAGTTAAGGAAGTTCATTTCTTTATTTAGAATCTAGGAAGTCGCAGACTCTAAGAAAAGTAGTTATTGAAGGCTCCCTCCGTGCCAGGCTCTGGTCTACATGTTTGCCCTTTTTTAACATGAATTTGTTTATTTAACTTATCCTCATGACAACAATATGAGGTTGATACTTTTATCCTTATTTTCCTGGACAGGAAATTAAGGAACAGAAAAACAATTTCCCCAGATTTTACTACTAATACGTAAAAGAGTTGGACTTTGTACTCCAGTGTTCCAGTTCAGGCACCCCTTTCCACCATACTTTCATGGCTGATTCTTCCATGCCAATCTTTTTCAAAGTGAGGTTAAGGTGCTTGTGCATGTGTGTGCTGTGTTTATGTATCCATGCATATACTTTCAGGTATATGCAAAAACAAAAAAAATCATGATCATTGCATCTGAGAGAACGTAACTTTTGATCAGGAAAAGGAATTTCCTTTGAATAGTTCACTGTCTATCCAATAAATAAATCAGCACCACTTCTCAGTCCTCTCATGAGAGTCATGCTCTCTCATTCCATCCCTTTATAGGGGCTCAATCTGCAGTTGATGAGCATCATCATTTCAAGAGATAAGAGCAATGGTTCATGTTAATTAATTCCCTCCCCTCCTCTGTCCCTTTGAAGCCAAGCAGAAATAAGGCATTTGAGAGAGTGTAGTTAGAGTGAGAAGGGACCATGTAAAATTATCACCTTCTCAGTCAACATTATTGCTCTTGTATGTCGTGAGTCCCCCTTCTCAGTAAGTTATAGAATTCATTCTTACCAGCATCCCAATGAGACTGTCATGATCAGTTTTCTTTTATGAATGGACATAAGGTAGGAAAATACTAAGGTTATCATGAAAACTTTACTGGAAACTAAAAAGTACCATTTAATGATCTTTTATAACCAATAAGTATGAGCTCAAAGGCAGACACTAATAGGTCAAAATAAATGAGCTATTTTGGGATGTGGATTTGGGGAGAGAGAGAGAGATGAATGCGAAGGACAACTTTGATTTTTACTGAATGTGTGAAGGGTTTGAATTGCCACTATGGTGCTACCTCAGTTTTCTCATTGGTAACATGCTGATGACAATGCTCACCTCATAATGCTGTATGGGAGATAAAGTGAGATGTGCACCTAAGTTTCCAGTATAGCACAAGCACCATTTGTGATAAGAATAAAAGCAATCTTCATGGGCATCTTTGCTTTTACGTTCTGTCAGGCATAACATCATGCCATTTCATATTCACCATTGAAGGACATATGCAGCTCTATTTGCATATATGAAACATAAACAGAATAACTGATTTGTTTGATTCTTTTTTTTTTTTTAAAGAGAGAAGGACAGTGAGAATCAATTTTATTTAGTTTTTCATTTGACTTTTGTTGCTCTGACACTTCATTGCATACTTGGTGCTGGGTTTCGAACTGACATCCTCACGCGTGCCAGGCAATTGGTAAAACCACTGAGCCCCTGCTCCAGCCCCTGTTTGGATTCTTCATACTCTGTTTTTTCTTTAACACCCGGAGAGAAGAATCCCTTGGTTTCATGAGACTGAGGGATGAGTCTGAATACAATTTGTGGCAGCCTCGCTGACTGCAGTAGAGTAGAACATCTTATGGAAGAATGACCTTTCCTGAGTCTCTCAGCTCATCTCTGGCCTGTCACTAAAGATTGTAAAAAAACACTAACTTGGTACACACCATTTAGCTTATGGCAAGTACCTCAAGCATATTTTACATCTGAATTTGGTGTTCTGTTTAATTTGGTTCTCTTGACTTTTCTGATAAATGAAAAAAAGAACAGTAGTTTTCTAATTGTTAATATGCATCAGAAACTGTTCTTTTAGAGTAAATATGTGCATGTGTATGAGTCAGTAGTTGTTGCCTATTTGTGTGTGAGTCCTATATGAGGGAGTAGATTAAGCAAAACTGCAGAGTAATTTCAAGGCTCCTTTGCCATGGATTTTAACCAAAAAATTATTTATGGAGGCATTTCTTTCTGCTAGACCCTAATCTTAGGCCAGAAAAAATCACTTTGCCTCTCCGAAGGGGAAAGATATGGCGTATATACAGACTCCGTTGTGGGCAAGGACAGAAAAAAGATATTTCAAATGGAAGAAAAGTATTTCAGTAGAGAGTTCCCGAGGTACAAAACAGGGAGTTCCTCTATAATATTTCCAGGATTCTCCCTAGATGTACCATTTAAATGGTAGAGCAAGACACAGTCTTTATGAGTCACTGTCTTTTTAAGGTGTGGGGATGAGGAAAGGAATATAGGTCAAAGGCTTCAATTATATGAAAGAAATCAGGGCCCAAAAAGCATAAATGTAAAATGAAGTGTCAACTTTAAAACCTGTTATTGCCATTCTGGTTTTACATGAACTGTGGTCTTATCTGAGTCTCGAAATGGGAAAGATTTGCCTTAAGTTAGATGATTGTTGGCAGCATTTAATTCTTGCAGGCTGAGCTCTTCCATTTCTTCAGCTGTTGGCCAGAAGCCAATTTCACCTCCTTGTGCTAAAACCTTTTCAACATTGCTCTGTGCTTCCTTCCTCAAAGCCATCTAGGAGGAAAGTCTGCTCATATGATGGGCGATTATAATCTTACATAATGTATTCAAATATACATAATGATGTGCATCCTGTCACTTTGCCACATTCTATTAGGTTGTATCCAGTTAGCAGGTCTTGACTTCAGTCAAAGGAAGAGAATTATGCAAAAATTAAAAAGGGGAGGATTGTGTAGGCAAGTCTACTATATGTCCATCGAAGTTACTAAGTTATTGAGTTTTGGAATCTTTTCTCAATTTAATAAAAATGCATTGAGGTAGTTATATGTTTTGGGATCTGTGCTCAACATGTAAAGTCTACAGCGACGAGCAAACCCCAGGACCCTTTAAAGAAGGTTGTAGTCTCAGTCTTTTCAGAAAATAGAATGTAAATAAGTAACTCTAGAGTGAGGCACATGAGGATAAGAATCAGAAAAGAGCAATAGTTGTTGGAATTCAAGATGATTTCTTTGGGAGGATAGAAGGCTTTTCAAACATCTTGCTTTTAGGTTGGGTGAGGTTGGACCAGTGAACAAAGAGGGCAGTGAAAGTCTGAAACTGCTACAAAGAGGTTTCAGTACTGCTTTGAGAAGTCTTTGTTTTTAATTTTTTCTACAAAGTCTTACATATTGGAGGGAATTGTTGTTACATAACCATGCATACATGGATAGTGACAAAGTAAGTTAAAGCTGTTCTTAGTCCAGGATCATCCCCTTTTCTTCCACTGCCCACACTAACGTTTCCTCTACTTTACCTCCTTGTTATAGATAGAAATAAGCATATACATGTGTATTAATTTTTGAAATTTCTGAGTTTCTCTGCCTGCCTGTGCATAGTTGGACTTCTCATGGGAGTTGAGAGTCCCCAATTGCATTGATAACCCCCCAATCGCTCCCTTCCCTTCTTGCCTCCTTCCCTTCTCACACCCTTCATAGATATGATTCCTCTTGCTTATGTGAATTTTCATCTATGTTGAAATTATTGTTTAAGCTTAGCAAACTTTCATCCCATCTTAGATTTTACTCTAGCTTCCACATATGAGAGAAAACATTTGGCCCTTAAGTCTCTGAGTTTGGGATATTTCACTCATCAGTGTTTATAGCAGCTCAATTTACAATAGCTAAACTATGGAATGAACCAAGATGTCCCTCACTGAATGAGTGGATTCAAAAACTGTGATATTATACACACACACCTTCACACATGCACGCGCGCACGCGCACACACACACACACACACACAATGGAGTCCTATTGTGCTCTTGGATCGAATAAGATGGCTTTTACACCCAAATGAATGGAGATGGAAAAAATCATGCTGAGAGAAGTCTTTTTTAATCCCAAAGATTGGTCTTTAAAAAGTTGGATCTTTATACACTGTATTTTTGGGTTTTATTGGTTGTTTGGAGAAGTCCATGAAAATAGAATATACAATGACATAATTATAAAAACATGGAGTACACTTGTTCTAATTTGATCTCCAGTATGACCCCTTCCCCATGCTTCCTCCCACCTCCTATTCTTTTCAGATATACATGAAAATAGAATAAAAAAGACATAATTGTAAAAGTATGGAGTATAACTTGTTCTAATTCAGTCCCCAGTATTATGCACCTCCCCCCTGTAATCTTTCCTCTACTGCTCTTTGTTATTTAAATTAGTGTCTTGTTGATGTACATGTTGATGAGATTCACTATGTTTTGTTCATATATGAACCTAGGAAAGATAAGTCTGATTCACTCCATGAACTTTCTTTATCTCATCCCTCCTCCTTCAGTTTTCTTCTCCTTTGTCTGTTCTTCTGATCTTTTCCTTATTTGACAAATCAGAGAGGACACTCATCCTTAATTTTCTACTCAGATATTATGTCCTTTCTAAAAACTCTTATAATCATCTAGATATTTATGAGCAAAGATATGTGATTCTCCAGGTAAATGGAAAAAATTCAGGAAGCCACTAGGTCTGGACTGAGACATATGTGTTTACAGTACTCATAAAGCCTGGTATGGATGTTGACTCAGAGTGACAGAATGATGAGAGATGACCATGCCAGTTGGGACAAGGCCTAAAGTCAAAGGGAAGCCATTTATGTCATGTAAGCCTGATTCCGATCATTTTTATATTTTGAAATACCACCATATTTACTAAATGAAGAATGGAGGAAATAGATTGAAGGTAGATCATAGGACACATAGGAAGACAAAGTTAAAAGGTTATGGCAATTGCTCAAGTAAGAGATAACAGAAACATGGCCCAGGATGTTGGCAGTAAAGATAATAACAAATAAATTGACTTAAAAGACATTTGGAAAAAAATATGCATAGGATTTGATGATAGATTAAATAAATGAAGTGAAAAGGTGAAAAAAGTTGAATCTTTTATTTTCTGAAACTTAATTGATATTTGTATTGATAGCAAAGACACTATTAAGAAGTTAAAATGAGATGGTGCCAGAGACTTAAGAATTAAAAGCTTTGGAAGAAATTTAATGTTAGGCTGTGTCCTGCGAGATAGCTAAACTCTGTAGCAGTGACAGCACCTATATTCCTTATGAAATTTTGAATAAATTTCCTAAATCCGCATTCCAGTTGCTTATAAACCTCAGACACAGTAGTTAACATTTCTGGAAACTGAATATAGATGAAAACAGCCTCCACAGTACAGATTTAAAAAATGTCCTGACCCTACATTAGACCGACTAGTAGTGGCTTTGTGGGTTCACCTAAGAAAGAAGTCAAACATTCTCTTAATGAATTATCTATCATTTCATGCCTTCAGAAAAAATGCTAAGAAGTTGTGATTTGTCAGGAAAAGACAAATTCTGGTGTTTCTTTGACTTGTTTTTGCCCGTGAATATTGCTCTATGAAAATAATCTGTTGGTGGTCATCAAGATAGTAGCACTTTTAGAAAGTTTTACTTTTAAAAAATTAAAACAGGTACATTGCAACTGATAGAAGACAA